>JAODUO010000619.1:667500-670000 GCA_025642075.2 Ridgeia piscesae
AGAAACATGGTTCATGTTGTGCAACCGTTGCGTGTCAGTTGAGTCAATCGGCTACCAGCTATGAGATACTGGAAACCATTTTATATCGTCCAAAATCTATTAAAAAAAAATCAAACCTCACAACGTATTGTCTTGATCATGTACATGAAACCATACTTTTTATACTTTACGAACTTATGACAGGCCGACACCTTATACGACATTCGCCACAGAACAAACGTCGATTCCTCCGTGTGGCAGGGTCAAGCGCACCTTTAATTGTTTTGTCAAATGCTATGGACAATTGGACACACACGCACACACACACATGCACGCACGCACGCACGCACGCACGCACGCACGCACGCACGCACGCACGCACGCACGCCACGCACGCATGCACGCACGCACACATACATTTTGATTTGGTTGTGTTTCACACTGGACATTTTGTTTAATCCACTGGCAATTCCATTACAACAGTTAAATTAATTGTTTGCATTGATCGATTGTTATGCCGAATAAGTAACGCGTTCATATGTGTTATTAGATAAAGTACCAGTGACTGGTTGTTGATCTTTTTGTTACGAAATGTTGGGATAAACACAGAGAAAAGTAGCGCCAACTGCCTGACCCAACTGTGTCCATACCTATTGTTTGAAAATGGCATTGGTGCCGTAACCGGGTGCTTGAGGTATGAGCAATCAGAATAATTTGGGCGGCACAATGGATATGTAGGCTTGGCTCCCTGTATTTCACCAATGGGAGTGTCGGTGGAAGCTAAACCGCATTCCCTCAAATCCTTCAGTCGCAATTCCATTATTGAGCTCACCCCAAATTTCATATGGGTCACCTATGGGAATGCAGTCGGGGGTTTGGGTGAGTCTTGCGGGGAGCATGTTTAGCATAAGACAACCACTGTTCCTCACTTCGTGACGCCGATGAATGGGTGCAGTTGCGTAGGCCATATAGAAGGATGGATATATGCGACATCCAACAAGATGCAAACGTCCGATGAAAGTGAAAAATGTATCGTGTCTTGACCAAAGAGGAGTGTTTTGACATAGAGTTGCGAGGTGAGAATCCAGAACGTCTTATTTCAGTACGCTATCTTCTTGCAAACCAAAGAAATCGTCTTTTATCTTTGACGACGCCTTCTTCACTAAGTGCAGAGTGTTCTGTGAAATATCCAATGATGTAACCCCACGGAAAGTAGGCCCCTGAGCTCGGCAAATAATTATAATTATTATTATTATCAGTAAGCTAACACAGTTCTCGTTATCCTGAAATGGTGTTGACAATTTGGAGAGCACGCAGACATGCAGTATCCTAAAATGTTCGTTGTTAAAACTGGGTTTATGATGAGCCGATAGTACACGTATAGCGTAACGTTTCCACCAGCAAATCTTGTTCTCCCCGTCCAAGAACATAACGATATTTTCTGTTAATTCGAACACACGATGAATTGCTGTTCTGCAATCATCCATATCCATAGAACATTCTAAAAAGACTCCAAAAGTTACATATATTTGCTGATAATTCTGAGGTTCACGTCACTCCGTGGTAAACATTTCAGAGAACAGACAGACTTCTTTCCCAAAGTCGCCCGTCAGTTAGGTACACAAGCATTTGTGAGCAGTAGACCAAGCTATTCGTCGAGGGACGATAGACACGTGCATTGTCGAAAGGTTTGCTACACTTCTGCAACTAAAAGTGTCTTATTCGAAATTGGCCTCGCTCATCTTACACGTTCAGTTATCATGGTTTATATCCTAAGGTGACCATGGTAACATCAATTTCATATATCTCTCTCTCTCTCCTCTCTCCTCTCTCCTCTCTCCTCTCTCCTCTCTCCTCTCTCCTCTCTCCTCTCTCCTCTCTCCTTCCTCCTCTCTCCTCTCTCCTCTCTCCTCTCTCCTCTCTCCTCTCTCCTCTCTCCTCTCTCCTCTCTCCTCTCTCCTCTCTCCTCTCTCCTCTCTGTCTCTCCTCTCTCTCCCTCTCTCCTCTCCCTCTCTCCTCTCTCCTCTCTCCTCTCTCCTCTCTCCTCTCTCCTCTCTCCTCTCTCCTCTCTCCTCTCTCCTCTCTCCTCTCTCCTCTCTCCTCTCTCCTCTCTCTCCTCCTCTTTCCTCTCTCCTCTCTCTCCCTCTCAACTCTCTCTCTCCCCCTCTCTCTCTCTCCTCTGTCTGCCTGTCTATCTCTTTCTCTTGTTCTCTGCACGCGCCCGCACGCACATGCATGCACACACGCACTCACACACACTTCCGTTATCGCAGCTGTATAAAATACAGTACAAAAACACGCGTGTCTGCTTACCTGTCGCTGTTTTATGATGGCGGGATCCTTGACGACACACATACTGTGACGTAATAAAACGTTCGCGCAGTTTCATCATTTCCGACGTCGCCATGAAACAGTATGGCGGCTCAAAGTGTGGGAGGGGCGGCGCTGGATTGTCACCAGGCCCCTGAAACATTGCAATTGTGTGGCTATATAGAAAACACACTCATTAAATTCGTAAATG
>JAODUO010000619.1:672500-725000 GCA_025642075.2 Ridgeia piscesae
ATATATCGGCCACTATGAAAAAAAGGACGCAGACAACCTTTCAGCAAAGTTATTCGTCGCAAATTAACACTAGACAAACAGGATTTGAAGCACGTTTTGATAGCAAGCGCAAATCACGTGACTGCAGTCCGCCATAATCCGTAACAGTGACTTACACAAATGTAATCTTGTAATATAATTTTATATTCAACGAAATGTTAAGCAACTCTTCAAAATAATTACCACAGGAGAGTTAGGGAACAGTCCATGGTAGTTATACCATCAATATTTTGCAATTCGCTGCATATTGATGATTTTACATTTATGCGCAGAAACGTCACCCGGATGATTTATAATACCCGGAAAATTTATGCGCGACAGCGCAAGCGGCAACAAAAGTTGCGTACAGCGCGCTTGCGTACGGTTGTGACATCTACCGGACAACAGGAACGAAATAATAATTTAGGCAACGTCGCCATCTATCGCATTTCGTGCGACTCCATGGAGTCATGTGGTTGGTATCACGTGACCTTGTAAAGTGGGTCCTCGTCAAGTGATATAATCGAACAACTCAATTAGAAACTTGATGTGAAACGACGAATCGCGATGGATGAGGAGGCTGACGCTGATGCACTCGTCAGAATGACGCAAACTACAACTGTCACTTTCTTGGGTGAGACGGTGAGCGAACAGCTGCAGCCAATTGTGAAGTTTGGTCGTTCGTTTGTTTGGTATTAACCAAATAAGGCCATAAAGACATAATTATAATCTTGTCAGATGTGACAATTGTCGTCTTGTCTTGTCTTGTCTTGTCTTGTCTTGTCTTGTCTTGTCTTGTCTTGTCTTGTCTTGTCTTGTCTTGTCTTGTCTTGTCTTGTCTTGTCTTGTCTTGTCTTGGTGTACTGGTCAACACTCGATCCTGACTCCTGAGCCCTGGTGGAGTCAAACTGTCAGCTAGGGCTGGGTAATAATCATCAGTCAGGACATAGACAGTCTAGTAAAGTATATACCTTTTATATAGATCAGGGTTTGGTTCAAATACGTATTTGAATACCAAAAATTTGTGTATTTGAATTGAAAATCACAAAAGGGCGAATATTTGTATGTGATATATTTGCTCTGTATTTGAAAAGTAATTAGTCAACAGCAATTAATGAACGAAGTGTCTACGCGTACGTGAGCCGTATCTTTAGACCCGTGGCCTAACCATACGTGAGGATGCGCGCGTATCCTGTTTTTAAATTCTGCGCAAGCATGCTGAGTCCGTCTCGTTGCATCGGTACAGCGGAATTACACAAGGGAGCGATTTTGTTCGACATTGTTAGATTTACTGACTGCCATAGGGCTACATATGTCAGTCAACTTGCGAAAAAATAACACGCACAAAATCTCACGTATATTTAGAACTGAGTCCCAAAAGAGCTTCCGTTCGTACGTACATCAATATGCATGCGCGTAAAAAACTCACCTAGGCCTACTTTTAGATCTGAGTTCAAAAGATACGGCAATAGAGCTTATGTATATAAACATGCATGTGCGGGGAAACTTTTGGAACTGGCAGCTACTAAAGATACGGCTCACGAATAGAAATCATGCGCATGTGCTTATCGAAAGCCGTACCTTAGATAAACGATGTTAAAAATACAGCTCACGTAACCGAAAAATAAAAGCATACGCATGCGCAGTATGTATGCCGTACGTTTAGACTGGCGGCCTAAACGTACGGCTCACGTACGCTTTGTAGTGACAGTGACCCTAATCAATTCTTTAAAAAATTATGGACTAATGAACTTGTGTCTTTACCAGGCATGGGGTCAGACACATTTGTGTAGTATTTGATACTTTCAAATATTTTTTTTCAAATACATTATCAGTATCAACATTTTTGTTTCATGCATGATCACACGTAATGCCTGTCAAGCTGATATCCTTTACTGCAATTCACCTTTCATCAATTAGTTCTTTGCAACCTTCAAAATACCCATTCATTGCAACTTTAATGTGTCTTTAACCCAACAATGCTAATTATTGAAGAGCGTTTTTGACAGCAGGTGTCCTGCAAGGCCCTGGCAGTGACTACAATATTTGTTTGCTCAGAGCCATAAGGTGGATTAGCACCTGAAAGTGACCATAGGTCAATACCCCCTTTTATTTTTAGACAGGCTCCAAGCAGGTACCAGGCATTACTGGTCTCCTGGATGTCTTTCAAAAAAGCAAATTTTGCCACAATTTTGAAGTTATATGTCGGGTTAGGGTTAGACAAAATTCCACCCACTGTGATAGACTTGAACTATAATGGAAACATGGGCCACGTAATTGAATTCTATTTGAATTAAATTTCGAAAATGGTAATGTATTTGAATCATATTTGAATAAAAAATGGCAGTGTATTTGTATTTGATTTGGCTGAGATGTATTTGTATTTGATTCCAAAATGTGTATTTAGTCCCAACCCTGATATGGATGTAATATTCCTCAATAAAGTTGTTAAATTGAAGTGAAGATATAACATGGTAGCTCCGACTTCCAGGTAATGTCCCACAGCACAGACTGACTGTGACAGCTTGTTATTTTGGTCTCCATTTTATTTTTTATGTGCACATGTGTCGTGAGACTATTGGCTTTTCGAAATATATGTTTTAAAAAACCATATTACGTGTAAATGGTAAATGAATTAAAATGTGATTAATAACAAATCGCTGTCTGTAAATTACTATTAATCTGATTTTAGTTTGCCACCCAACCTCCCAGCTGTTGTTGATTGGAAACTGAAACTTGTTAAATTATGGTTAGATGTGCTGTGTTTTCCTTAAAAAATTTGGAATGTCATCGTGCATTTATAATCGCCCCTAGAGCTAAGGAAAGCTTTACTGAAGTGTTACATGTTGTCAATGCCACTTGCAGCGCCGAACATTTGCTGGATTGATGATCCAAGAATGGATATTCCTGGCTGTGTCGATAGTCAACATCGCTGCGACAATTGGACTAACCATTGAAAGAATAGTCGTCACTGTGCAGTCTGACCCGAGTAATCCAGACTTCACGTTTGCGCTCCTATTGCTCATTAATGCAGGTAGTTATGCTGTTGTTTGTCAACATCTGTGTGTACAAGGAAGTATGTCCATTGATGATCAACCAAATGAACAATAATCATAATCATGACATTTATATAATGCTGTTCCAACATTCTTTGCTCACAGCACTGTACAGCAAGTTCTTGAAAATATGTAAGTCTTTGGTTTTACTTTAAATGCAGCATTGGTAATAGATGTTAATGTCACATGCTGTGTATATGCATGTCACGCTGACACGATGTGTCGGATTACACATTGTTCAATGTATTCAGGTGCTTGGCCATTGGCCAGTCATTGCTCCGTGAGTGAGTAGCAGGATCTTGAATTCCACTCGCACTGCTATCGCCATCGGCAGCCAGTGCAACTTCATCAGCAGTGGTGTGGCATGACTATATTTCATAGTGCCATCGATCAAGCGGGCTGCCCAGTTCTGTACTTTCTGAAGCCGTTATATTTGATTAAGAGACAGTCAATATAGCAGTGCATTGCCAACATTGAGACTGCTTATAACAATACTATTTGATTACAGCTAGATGTTGAAACTTATTTTCAAAGAATTCATGCCAGACAACTTGAATCTCTGAACAGGATGACAGATGTATTTTTAAAGAAAATATATTTACCTAGCAAGTGTTGCAGACAAAAAACATTTAAAACCAAAAATCTTATGATTAAGCAAATATGGTGACATAATCTAAATTACCAAAAAATGTATAAGAAAAATTACCACTGATTGACCAATGATTAATTTATTAATTGGTTGATAATTTTATTTTCAATTTGCAACCTGCTTTGTCTACACTATTTTCAATGGCTGAGCCGAGTCATTCATGCATCATTTACATCAATCATAGAACACCACTTAACACAGAAACATGTCTAAGCATAAAGGTTGAACACAAACAAATAAATAGTAAAATAATCATAACAAATAATAATGTTATACATACATGAAATAAAGAAATTTTCAAAGTGGTTCAATGATGGTCTGGCCTCAGTGGAATTCCTTTGTTGTCTTCAGTGTTCTGTCTCGCATATGCAATCCATGGTCTCCTGCGGGAACGAGAATATGAACTCTATGTCCTTATGGCGGGCATTACTGTTGTGCTGTCTTACTGCGTCCTTGGCTATGCTGTCAACCCGACTAAACGCACTAGAGTCAAGTTGGTAAGTTGTGAATACTGTATTTCTGTCATGCCATTTGTATCAGCTTGGATTTTGATCCAACCTTCTGTTAATCTAATGTCAACTTTGTCAAGCAAAATTGTCTATTTTCAATTGTCCCCACACACCAGACATTGTCAGTATCAGCAGTAAATTTTTACTAATGCCTGCCAAACTAATTACCTTCACTGAAAATCACCTTTCACGAAACCAGTTGTTTCCATCGCCCTGGCAGTGACAACAACTTTTATTTGCTCAGAGCCAGATGATGGATTAGCAGCTGACAGTGGCCATGGGTCATTGTTCTTTTTTGTCAGGTTCCAAGCTGGCATCATCAGGTTATTCTGGTCTCCAGGCTGTCTTTCAAGTTCAGCTGTCACATTTCCTCACAAAATCTCTTGAGGCAACATAGGAATTTTATTATGGACCTCCTGGCTTAACTTAACAACAGACAGATTATAGCGTTTACCTGTGTGGATAGAGGTTTCTGAGTCGGTTGTCACTGTGATGTAGTTAGCAAGACTCCCTAGCAATGATCTGTATGTCATTGTATGAGTAAAACACTAATTATGGCTATAAACGAAATGTCTTGATATATGATTTGCTTATCTGAAAAATATTTAAAAAAGTATCTGAACTACTTTCCTTTTTTGAAATACTTTCTTTAATTTGTGTTTAAATACTTTTGCATTTAAAAGTATTTGTATTTGAATCCCTCAAGAGCATTTGTATTTGTATTGAAAACATCTCAGTGTATTTGTTCCCAAATGTATTTGTGTGTGTGTACCACACACATGCAAATGTTAAAATGGTTGCCTGTGTTGCCCAGTTATGATGTAAATATAAGCAGGTTTTTTAAACACAAGTTAAACAAAACATCTCCCACTGATCAGTGAATAAAAGCAAAATTCTTGGTCAGTTCTTGGACTGACATACTCTGCTTGCATTTGTTGCTAGCACCAAGACTAACATAGTACATTCATTTTCACTGCAGATTCGTATGATACTGGCGGCTGTCTTGGGACCAGTCAATTTTGTGTTTGCCATGATTGTTGCCAAAAGATTTGGCTGGCTTGAGTTCAGGATTGTTGGGGCATCACTGGAATTTCAAAGTAAGTTGATTGGATCACATTTATATAATTTATAATAAGACAAATTGTAATATCTTCACAAATTATTTAAGTTAAGGACTAGTAATTTGGTTTTGCATTGTAGCTAACATTACAAGCTGCCTCCCTCCCTACAGACATGCATACACGCATACACACTGATCTTAATTACAAATAAACCTTTTTCTCAGATCTGAAGTCTGTTGTCTTCCTCCTGTCTGTCTCCATTCCTCTGTTTTCTTGCTCTCCCTATCTCCTTCCTATCACCCTCTATCTCCCTATCATCTGCTGTCCCTCTCCCCAACTCTGGGACTCCCTCTTCCCATCTCTCCCTATCCCCCATCCTCTATCTATCTCCCCTCCCACCCATCCTCTCATCCTTCCACTCTCTCCCTCTTATCCCTCTGTCCCCTCCTCTCTCTATCACTCTATAATGTTCTAGATTTATCCCAGGGGAGAAAACATTGTTATGACTTTGTCACCTAATACACTTCCACGTGACATAGTGAATGTTGTGCCGTATTAAACAAAACATACTTTCAGACATGTACAGAGAAGCCACTCGGTTCACAGACTTGCTGAAATTTGACTTCCAAGTTGCTGTAAGATTTCTTTCTTCCAGTTGCATTACTTATAATTAATTATGTGTGTTGCTTGATAATGCTGTTGTAAAACTGAATCATGTAACTGTGATGGAATTATAAATATTTTCAATAGAATGTATTATGACTTTACATGTGTCATTTATCTGAGTGTTGAAATGAATGCAGTTAACTTGCAATGATTAATACTTACACACATAGTGAGAAATTAATACAACATTCAGGATTATGACAAGATTTTAAGCTTATAATTAGAACAACTAGACCTATAATAATTATTGGTTACCATACAGAGCTGTATAATTACATGTGATAAACTAACTAGTTAGATGTTTGGTTATACAGGTCTCTTAGTTAATTGCAGGTGAGTTTTGTGATATTGGCCTTGCGAGAAGGAACCTCACTCTCTAGTGTTGAGATCATCACTCTGGTGATTGGGTTGGCTGTCTCTGTGGCTTTGATGCTTCTTGGGTATTTCTCGGTGAGTATTGTGAATATGAAAAGCCAAACTTTGGGCATAATGGACTCACAATATGCTGCATTTTAAAGTGATTGTTATTGTGTTTATTCTTTTTCCATTAGTTCAGTATTGTTATGAAATCATCCTTCCTATTTTATGCAGTTGTTCTAATCACTAAGCATAACATATTTCGCTCTTTCTGAAGAATTTATTCATAACTAAATTTTTTTAAATAATTAAACATGATGCATTAATTTTTACTGTTTCTATTTTTGTGGTTTAACGGAAATAATAAAATTATTGTTAATTTTGCTAAGGATAAGATTGATGTCTGTAATCGAGATGGTGTGTTGATGGTTGCAAACATTGCACTGTCTAGTGTTGATAGCACCGTCTGGTGTTGATGATTGCACATACCTGTTATTGTAGATGCGTCTGGAGCTGAGAAGGTGTGTTGGAGTCTTTGCCTTGCTGTGTGTCATTGAGCCAGTGTATGTTGCCATCAAGCTGGTCGAAGTTAGTATCACCATTCAGCAGCACACATACAGGTGTGCCATGTTTTCTTTATCAAAATCAATATTTTTGATTTGAAATTTTCGAATTCATTTTCCATTGGCTAAGTTTACATATCTGTCAGGCTATTAAATGTAATTCAATATGGTCATATTGCATCAAACAAAATCTGGTATATTGTTTTCTGAACTCTGACAAGTATAACAAGTATTTACTCCTCTGTTTTAACAAGAGTGTGTAATTTTAATTTACTTTATATGACATATAAAAAAATGTAATTGAAAGAAACATTCTATTTTAGGAAAATCTTTGTTAAAATGGGTCATGGCCAATTTCCTAAAAAATAATAAATCTACATGGTTTGCATAAGGAAAATACATAAAACTACTATGCAACATTCCAGCACACATTGCACAGATAATACCTTCCAAGACATGACTTAAATATGATGTGTTTCAGCAGTCTGGCCAGCAATATAATAACAATTCATTTATGTCTCAATCTTCTGGTCTTCAATAATTCTGTTGTTTTGCAATCCGCTCATTTTGTGTGGGAACCATTTTGATACCATGTATAATAATATGTATTGCTAATCCACATGTTTCGTTTATCCAACCAAAAACATTGGGAGCCAGAGAGTGTGGATAAAGTCCGACATAGTATATGATTATTTCTTAGACTGTGTACAATTAAATGCTGTTTTATCACACAAGAAATACATTCCTA
Organism: Ridgeia piscesae; assembly: GCA_025642075.2. Taxonomy (NCBI): domain Eukaryota; kingdom Metazoa; phylum Annelida; class Polychaeta; order Sabellida; family Siboglinidae; genus Ridgeia; species Ridgeia piscesae. The sequence goes on from JAODUO010000619.1 coordinate 680,128, forward strand.
GAAATACATTGGACAGTTTTGTGAAGAGACTTGACCAATGGTAACACACGCTTGTCTGTTTAGATGTTTGAACATCTCCCATTCAAGCAAGGCACAGTGATCATCAGTTATGCAACGGTTGTAACAGGTTTGTAACTTTTATTAGACACATTATTTCAACATTATAATATTATGTTTTCATTAATGGTTCAGCTGTTTAAACAGTAATATCTGTTGAGAATAATCTGTTGTTGCTTTAGTTACATATTTTCAAAAACAAACCGATTAATGACAACTGTCTATTTAGAAAATATCCAGTTATTATAAAACTTGATAATAAATACGATAATAAAATAAATAATAATAATAATAAGTTTAGGGAACAATGAAGATGTCTGCTCTGTATAGTTCATAAATCAATGCATAAATCTTGAAAACCCTTGACAAAAGCATTTCTGATTTTTTTAGTTAATTCTTACAACAAAATATAAAATGTAGATTATTTATATACACAATATTCCACACACCATAAAAGAAAATGTAATAGCAGCACTTAATTGCAAACAAGAAGTTATCCAACAGAACATAATATAGTCTATAAGAACTGTTCACCTGTGAATGACCACTGTGGTTGCAGGGTTTCTTGCCCTTGTTGTCAGGGTTGTTCTTGCGATTGAGATGTGCCTAGTCTTCCGAAACTTTGGAAATGGTTTGAAAGAAAGAGGTGAGATAATTTCTTTGTAATCAGCGTAACTTTAAACTGGTTTATGATATATAGATGTTCATATCACTATGTAATTGTCATATATGTTTAAAGTCAAATCATCTAAATAAAAGGTTCAACTGTCTATACAGAGCTTAATGCTCGATCTTGACATTTCTGATTCAGCTTTCTTGCACAACATGGCAGTCTGCTGGAACAATCACATCAGTTTAGCAGCAACTGTTCTAACGTCATGTCTGATCAAATGTGTCTGTATTAACGTTATTAATATTTAAAAAGTAGGAATATCAACATTGCTGTTGAAATAATACAGTTGTATAATAAAATAATTGTTTTATAAAACTATAAAACTACCAGCTTCATTTTATTATAAGTTCTATATCCTAATAATAAGATAAACACCATTGGTAATTTAAAATATACTTGTAGTTTCTGGGTGACATTGTTTGTATCACTATAAGTTTGTCTGACGACTGCCTCACTTTCTTGCAGTGTTCAGTAAAGAAGCAACCGAACGAACCAGTTTACTCGCAGCCCCAGGCACACGACACCGTTGACAGGTGGCAGCACTGCAGTCATGACACTGCATACACAATGCCAACAGATGGCAGCACTGCATAGGTGATATAAATCAAATCATGCAATTGGTGCACTGAAGGATGCAACCTCTGAAGTTTCCTATTAGCAGTGGTGCAGTGACCCAGTGACCAGAGCTTGGGACTATGAGAATCCTGTGCTATAATGCTGAACCTTAAGTAAGTTAGTTGCCTGTCACTCAGCTCACTCAGCTGTATGACTGACTACCTGGCTAATGGCTATAGACAGTGGTGGATATTTTGTGCATTATTTGCAGCGTGGTTGATTACTTGCCAGAGAAGTCGAGATATTGTTGAGTTGCACAGTCTGCCAGGGAGTAAGGCTAAAAGAGGACAGGATACTGTGCGATATAAGAGCTTACCTTTAGTCAGCTTAATTATTCAAGGTTCTGATAGGTGCAACACTTGGTTCGATAGACTATCACAAAAACAACAATATGCACAGCCTTTGCCAAGACAAGCTTATTTTGCCATGTTTGTGCTTACAGCGTCACTCTGAAGTTGTATCACTCTTGTAAGAGTTGTGTGCATTCTGTTGTGATGTTACTGCTTTATTGAATATTGCAGGTGTGTGATTATTTCAAAATAACAACTTTTTACATTCAAATGGAAATTTACCTAATAGAAGTTTTCATTAGCATTGCATGCTAATTTCTTGTAGCTGTGACAGTGAATTACATCATACATGTGGTATATATATATATATATATATATATATATATATATATATATATATATATATATATATTAAAACAAGCCATGTGGATAAGAAAGACCAGAACACCTGCCAGTCAAGATGAGGGCAATTATGATCTACCTAACGTATGTGATTCGTCATAAATAGTCAAGAAATCAACAGGCAATGCTAATAAAAGCCGATTCCAGGTGATATACCATTTGGATGTGTCTAAGTTAAATATTTTTAATTAAAGAAATTATGTGTAGAGCATACAGTAATCTAATATATGTTTATCAGTAGAGACATCAGTGAAGACACCCGGTAGTGGTTACATCTGTATATACGGACGATTTACATATTTTTATATAAATTTATCAAAATTTTACATTGTTTTGTACATATATAAGTAACCGTTTGTTGTTTTTTCATAAGTAAACATTTATATAAAAGAAATGTGATACGTATATTTATGACGTGGTGAGTTGTTATTGTCGATTAAATGATGTTTACCAAATATTTGTGCTGTGTTTTTGAGGTTGCACCACCCACAAAATACTTACCACTTTCAGCCTTTGGATTATGTGTTTTTGAAGTATTTACATTTACACTCTATATAGGATATTTTACATTCCCTGGAATAGAAAACATGTCGCAGGGACGTACAACTTAATAGCAGTTGGAACATGTATTCACTGTTGAGATATGACAGGCAACAGTCCTCTTGACAATGGACCTTATGAACAGTAGGCAAGTCCAGTCACACCCTCTTTACTCCAGACCTCCAGGTCACTTCACAGTATGAATGACTACCCAGTGTATGAATGAGTACCCGGTGTATGAATGAGTACCCGGTGTATGAATGAGTACCCGGTGTATGAATGAGTACCCGGTGTATGAATGAGTACCCGGTGTATGAATGAGTACCCGGTGTATGAATGAGTACCCGGTGTATGAATAGTACCCGGTGTATGAATGAGTACCCGGTGTATGAATGAGTACCCAGTGTATGAATGAGTACCCGGTGTATGAATGAGTACCCGGTGTATGAATGAGTACCCGGTGTATGAATGAGTACCCGGTGTATGAATGAGTACCCGGTGTATGAATGAGTACCAGGTGTATGAATGAGTACCCAGTGTATGAATGAGTACCGTTAAAGCCGTGATATTGTATGATAGTACCCGGTGTATGAATGAGTACCCGGTGTATGAATGAGTACCCGGTGTATGAATGAGTACCCGGTGTATGAATGAGTACCCGGTGTATGAATGAGTACCCAGGTGTATGAATGAGTACCCGGTGTATGAATGAGTACCCTTGGTGTATGAATGAGTACCCGGTGTATGAGTGAGTACCCGGTGTATGTATGAGTACCTTGGTGGGACTGAGATGAGTACCCGGTGTATGAGTGAGTACCTGGTGTATGATGAGTACCCTTGGTGTATGTAGTTGAGTACCCAGGGGTATGAGTGAGTACCGGTGTATGATGAGTACCGGTGTATGATGAGTACCGGTGTATGAGTGAGTACCCGGTGTATGAATGAGTACCCATGTATGTATGAGTACCTGGTATATGATGAGTACCCGGTGTATGTATGAGTACCCAGTGTATGAGTGAGTACCTGGTGTATGTATGAGTACCCGGTGTATGAGTGAGTACCCGGTGTATGTATGAGTACCTGGTGTTGATGTCTTGCGGTGTCATACACTGATGATGTGAATGTGGCTTTGATCTCTATGCTGTTCAGTGCTTTTGTGCATTGATTATATTGTGGAATGCTTCTCAGATAAATTGTTGCATGATACAATCACTGAAAACATGCATAATTGATTAACCTCTGGTATGAACCTTAAAACTGGTAAAAAAACATAACCATTTGAGATAAAAAATAAGTAGATAAATAACTGAGACTAAATAAAAAAATATTCTTGGTTAAAAAACTATAAATTAATAGAACTATTAATATAAAATAAATCAATATATAATAATAATAAACTAAATACAAATGCGAAGTCCATGGTTAAACAACTTTGGCTAATAATAATAATTAAGTAACTTCTATTGCACGTAACTCTTCAGAAACCAAGCTCAGAGGTGCATCAATACAAAAAGGGTAATTGATCTCACAGTGAATAAACAAATGCAGTTGTCATCAGATTGATTAATGTCATTCACTGGATGACTGGGAGAGCTGCTCTGTGGAATGCTTCTGTGGTAGACAGCATAGCTACTTCATGTGTCGATGAATTCCTACCAGTAGATAAAGAATAACCACAAACAACTCTGGAATAAATGAGACTATTAACACACATCGTGTAGCAGAAGCACATTTTAATTATATAGTTATGATATTCTGTTACATTGTTCTATGTGCCATTCCTTAAGTAACATCAAAGGAACATGGCCTTGCATAATTTATTAACAAAATTCTAACATATTTACATGATTATTGTACATAACATCACTAAAGCAATGTAGCATTCAGAAAAAGCATATGGGAATACATTACTGTGTTAGAGAGACAACACACATACTATTTGATTTGACGGAACTATTTAAATTATGCCACCTGATGTGTTAGCAATACTAATAGCATGCCTACTAGGTCTTAAACTGACAGATGTTGCTGAAAAGATTAGACGTCTAAGTATTGTTATCAAGTGTTTATGATTTAGTCAGACATGCTGTATTTTTGTTATTAAGTTATCTCTTAAAGTGCACATGTAAGTAAATGTGGGTGGTTTATGCAGGGGAAACATTTCATAATGCAGTCATGCAGTACTTTTTACAGTACCTGAAAGACAAGGAAAATATCTTCTTTATTGTTTTCATACATTAAATTTTGGCTTTTTGTATACTCTCTTTTTCCAATTTTTCTCTCTACTGTTTTGTTGCTTACATTACTGTTATTAGTTTGTTTTTCTGTTTCCTCCAACAATGAACCGACTGTTGATCAATGATCAAGACTGATCAGTCAACATATTACACAGATACAGTAAATGTGAAATTAGTTAAACAAGAAGTATTATAATACTGGTGAAAATCCACTTGTTTTGTCGCACACAGCGAGTGTACTTATCAATCAGGTGTCGTACTAAACAATATCCATGACCCTGTGTATTAACAAACATCGCATCCCAACAGTAAGGCGACAGAACCAACAAAACAATCACAGCATTGGCTAAACAATCACAGTACTGCCCGGTTTTCACACTTCTAATAAATGTGTGTGTTGTCTGAACATTCACGTCAGAACAGAAACATTCTGTACATAAGACAATCCTCAACAAAAATACCAATAAAATCTTAATAAATTCAACAGAATTATTATTATTCAATTGAGTTGAACCAACCGATATTAGTAGATTTGTTCACTGTTCTCTGTTGGTTTGTTTTATCAAGTGGTCACCACTAAAAAAATTACTTCATCTCAATGTTGTAATACACTATCAGTCAGTTGCGTACAGGCACATTGATGGTTAAGGATTATACAGGCCATGTAAACAAGGTGCTTGTTGTGATACACAACAAATGCTGTAAGGTCACAGAACCAACTAAACGATGACAGCATTGGCTAAACAGTTGGCCAAAAACATGTTCCATGTACACATGTATTCATATACAATGTGCGTGAAGCATGTTGTCTGTGTGCATTCCCACTGTGTGTGTGCGCATGCTTGAGTGTCTGGCATTTACTGATGGATGTTCAGTTAAGTGTCAGTGATACAGACTTATTGCTATGCACTCTACACATACTGACAAACCCAGTACACACTTCACTGGGAATGCAGACAAAACAGATCCCAAACACGATGATGAAGAAAGCCATATTTATAAGAACCATGTTTTCCTTACGATATTTACATATTAATACGCTCCCAATATTTCTGCCCGGTTACACCTTCGTCGATAGCAAACACAAAATAACCTTCACCACCACATCACATCAGTCACATGCCACAACTATGGTGGCTTTTTAATAGGCCTTGGTTGGCTTGGCTGGTCGGGTAGATTTCGTTGCCAGCCCTTTCCCCTGTACGGACTGCTGTTCACTAGCCTGGGTTTTCTTCTCGCAGGCCCGTCGTAGAAGTTCCGCCATGCCAGGCAGACGGGAGAAATAACTCCGAGCCAATGTGTGTTTGTGCTCCACCTTATGCATGAAGGTGCTGCCATAAGCCTAAAAAACACAACATAATGACATCATTTTGTGTTAGGACACTCCTAAATCTGGTCATAATGTATGTGTTGTAAACTGGATATCATCGGACAAAATTTCAATGGGAGTAAACACATTTCTGAAGCAGATATAAATAGATGCAATTCAACAAATATATCTTAATGCAAAGTAAAGATATCATTAAAGTAAAGATATCCAAAGTACATGTAATGATATTTGAAGCAAACATACCAGGTAATGCAACATAAAATAATATTGTAAGTAAGCGTCACCTGAGGTATACATATAATTGCAAATAAATGTATTATTGTAAGTAAAAATATCACTGTAAGCAAAGATACTGTAAAACTATAATTAAAAGTAAATATATCATAGATAGGTATCATCCAGCACATGTCACTAGTATACAAGGTAGGTACAAAAAGATATCAAGACATTGTGGTTGCCATGGTTACCCACCTCGGTGAGATTGGCGAGTTGGTTGTGTGCCGACGCCTCCTCCTTCGTCAGCAGGATGCAGTTCCACGGGGACCATTCTGTGAAGCGGTCCCAGCGCACAAGGACCAGGTCGTAGAGGTCCTCCCATGCACTCAGGATGCTCTGGCTGTTCCAGACGTTCTCCACCAGATAGCGGAGGTCCTTCTCCTGTGCCGAGACAGAGTCAATACTTGACACCATTTCACTGACCTTTTTATGACATTGGAAACTCTTTAAAAAATCACTGATTTTTCACACTATTCTCCAAATGTCGAACTCAGATAATATACAGAAAGGTATCAACAGAGGCATGAAGATGCATGATGTAGATGTCCATGTTCTTCTCATAAGTAATCAGATCTCATATCATGCTTTTGAATGCAGTGAGCTGTCATCTAAGCAGACACTTTACACCCGAATTCCGACAAACAACAAAATTTGTTAATTGGGCAGCCACCATGTTATAATAAATATAGTTTATACTGCAATAGCATGTGCTATAATAAAAAACGACCTCGTTTTAATGGCGACTGGTAGACAAACATGAACAATCCTTACCTGCATGAGGAAGGCAATCTTCGAGTCATCGCCGTATGCCTCTTCCTCTCGTCGTAGCTGACGTAGCATGAAGCGGTAATGGCTGTAGTCCTGGCGCACGCGGGCGTCGTTGTCGATCTTGTTACAGTTGCGACAGTTCCCAACCACGCGAGAGTTAGATGAGAGTTGGAACTCAGTTGACTGCAGGTACTGTTCACAGCTTGGGCAGAAGTAGATGTTCTGGCGGAGCACGGACGGGTCTTGTGGAACCTGAAGAGACACTCAACACAGTCACTGTCTGACAGAACTAACCGGTCGTCTCATAATTCATATAGTGCCAACAAGTGTTATGCTTCATATTGGATCTCCTTGTGCAAATGATATCACCACACTGACACAGGCATCTATCTTGGTGAGAGTTTAAACAACATACACCCTTGTGTAATGTTTGGATATGTTAAGACACACTCATCTAATGTATAACCATCCATAGAGCAACATGAAAGGGATTCTTTTATTTTCATTGCAGTATTTTTATTTAATTTTGAAATGTTAATCGCTGTAAGGCAGCAGTTCCCAAATTGGGGTATGCAATTTTACACGATACACAAAGGGTTAACTGAAAGTTAGGATTTTCTTATCTACTCATATTCATGCTTTTCACCAAGGAAGAGGTCTCATTCTATCATCCCTCACTAAGAAAGATGAGGGTGTCCTCTCGTAGGTTTCCAAATGTGTTGATATCTAAGGGATTATGGTAGGACAGTGCGTGTTTGTATGCATGGTACACTGTAACTGCACAAGTCATATAAAAGGATTAACTGCACCAGCCATACTTACATTAATGTATTATTATATATATATATATATATATATATATATATATATATATAATATATATATATATATTTTATTTTTTATAACTAATTAGAAAATTATCTGTCCTTTCAGTGTAGTGTGCTAAGTGACATGTGTACCCTAATTGCACAAAATTACAACTTTAGAAGTCTCAAGGCACTTATTGTATTACAGCAAAATTGTGGGTAGCACTGAAATGGGGAAGGAAGTGAATGAATATAGAAACAGGGAACCAGACAATGACACATGGGATGAGATGCACTTACAAGGACCCAAAGTTAGCAGATTAATTTAACAGATAAAACTGAAGTGAGCCAAGTGCTCTGACCTTGAGAAGTTTGGCAATGCGTGGGTTGAAGGTCGGGGTCTTGAGGTACTGAAGGAAGAGGGTGGAGATGCGACGTCTCAGCCCATCCAGGTTCGTCTCCCTCACCCCTCTCATCAGTAGGTCAGCCTCCCGGTCAATCAGCTCGATGATATCCTGGGTCAACTTACAGTCATGCTCCTACAACACATTTAATGGCATGAGGAATGTTATTTTTATAAAGAAAAGTACTTTCAGAAGATATAATACAGTGTGTGTGTGTGTGTGTATATATATATATATATATATATATATATATATATATATATATATATATATATATATATATATATATATCACACTGATGCAAAAGCTAAAAGCTTCAAAGTTTTTGTTGTGACATAATGATCAATGATCTTCAGATAATGAACAATCAATTTACATCAATCTAATCCTGAACCATAACTGGTAAATAATTCTTCATTTATTAAGAATTATTAAAGAAATAAAGGATCACTTTACCCATGAAGGGCGCAAACCATCTACAAGAGAAATGTTAAAATACCAACAAAATGAGCATCATTGTGTCTGGTATAGCGTCTAAGGATCCTACATCGCTTGAAATAAAGACTTCTACAAACACCTGTTACATTTTTATCCAGGTACACCTGTAACTGCCAATTCCTCAGTTGCATGGAAGTTTCAACATTTCAGAAGTTAAAAGAATACATTAAAGAATACATCCTACACTGTAAAAAATTCAAATAAAGAAATAGTACAACCATGGCATGCCAGTATCTGTATGCCAGGTTGTGTCTATGATTAAGCGGCCATGACAGCAGTGGTGAACGCACCTTGACTGTGTGTTTGAGTGTGAGAAGGACATCGAGTCTTTCGTCCTGTGTCAGATACTTCATGTTGATACTGTTGTAGATCTCCTTCAGTTCCTCAGCACGTATTGAGTATGGCGTCATCATCTCCATCTGACGCCCGTCAAACCCCTTCCACCGCTTCGGTGCTGCCGCCTACAGTGCATGACTTGTGTTAGGGGCATACTCAACACTTGATGCAAAGGATAGTTTTATGAATTCACAAAGTATAAAATTATTGTTCAGCATTGGTTCAAATTCACCCACCAATGACCCAGAGTGAATCACTCACAAGGTGGGACCACAGTAGCATTTATTCCGCCTGCAATATATTAGGCCCACCCTATGTAAGACTGTATTTTAAGAATATGTGACCACCTTAAGACACGACACGAACCATTGATTAGTTCTGGGAAACGATACAATGGCCGGTGTACAGCATAAATCTAAACTGCTGTTAATAATTCCCAATAAAACCAATTATATGTAATGTTGACCATCAGTGTTGTGAGTTCATCCCTTATTTATATAGAGAACTGTTTTTTATTGTTTAGATCATAGAAATGGGTTATGGAGTAATGTAGCCTTGTAACAAACAAACAAACAAACAAATAAAAAACGCTGTTAAAGTACTATATCCTGCCAAGTAAAAACAACAGTGTGTAACCAGTAAGTTTTAGTCTTCCACACTAAATCTTTGTGACGTACTTTGGAAAGGAAGCGCTGTATACGAAGAACGCGGTTCTCGGCATCAGAGTCGATCTTGTGGCGACCGATCGATGCAATCAGTTCCGTCTCCTGTTCTAGGAGTTGACAGAGAGCTGCCTTGCGTTCTGCCCCCTGCAATGTCTTGTTGATATTCTCCACCTCCTCCTGGCGCCATTCTACAATGGGGAGACGTTTGGGGGTCATGCATGGTGGGCATGACTGGGTCAAGTACATTTTTATTAAGTACAATTCCTATGTACATGTATACAAGATCAAGTAATTTGAAACAAACCAGTGAAGTAAAATTACAAATAAGTATATGAAGTAATTCATGTGCCATTTAAAAACTTTGAATACATGTATTATTTGTAGATATAAATCATGATGTACACTCAATGTTATGCATCAGACATGCAAAAAGTGCAGAGTATGATCTATTCTAATCTAACTGCTCATGTACGTAACATTTCTGTGATTTGTTTAGAAGTTAAAAAGTACATAAGTGCAAGTCCACATCACCTCTGATAGTGAACTAATATGTTTCGCAGGTTATATAGTAACAGAACAGACATGGAAAACAATACAGTACAATGATTACATTTTAAACAAAAGCCAATGATTAAGTGTGAAATGTGTCAGACTTTCAACAGCCAGACTCAAGCTGTACATGGCAAGAATTTAAGTCTCAGTGGTGACCTAACATCAATATTTAGTTGAAGTTTTTAAATTAAACATTAACATTAAATTTCACAGTTGCTCACACTCGTCCTTCACATTAGGACCTCTTTTTGAATCAATTAAAGAAACTTTTATACCAGTTTTTATGTTGATGATTTAAGTTTTCATTCCGTGTCAAAGGTGCAAATTAACTCACTCTCGAGGGCGTGGTAGAGAAGGTCAAAATCTTCGCGTGTCTTTGGGTTCATTCTCCTCTCAAACTCCCGACGAATCCTCTCCTCCTTCTCATTCTTCTTCCGCAGTTCCTCCTGGCGCTCCCACTCCAGGCGGCGCTCCGTGTCCAGCCGAACTTTCTGAACGTACTTGCGGGCGAGCCAGCGGCGGTAGTACTTCTGCAGCATGACCACCTGGAAGCACGGGGAACCACGGTACAGAGGAACGAACATCATGTGTGTTGGCAAGATGATCGATAGTTTACAGTAATTTATTGATGTCAAGAAACTAAAAATAACCCCACAGAGATATGCGTGTATCTGTTGAAGATTCATGTACACAATTCAAAATGCACACATGATCTAGGCTTCATCTCACTGAAGGTTAAACTGTGTCAAACTGTTATGGTGATCGCATGGATTCAAACATGCTGTCACCAGAAGGCCAATGTCTTACCACTGAAACATGTTATAATAGCATAGCAATAATATTTCAATGAGGACTTTATTTTGTGATGACAATTTCTAAAGTGACTTATCTACAAGGATGAACCCACCTGTTCAGGGATGATCCCACCTAATCAAGGATGAACCCACCTGATCAAGGATGAACCCACCTGATCAAGGATGAACCCACCTGATCAAGGATGAACCCACCTGTTCAAGGATGAACCCACCTGTTCAAGGATGAACCCACCTGATCAAGGATGAACCCACCTAATCAAGGATGAACCCACCTGATCAAGGATGAACCCACCTGATCAAGGATGAACCCACCTGATCAAGGATGAACCCACCTGATCAAGGATGAACCCACCTGTTCAAGGATGAACCCACCTGTTCAAGGATGAACCCACCTAATCAAGGATGAACCCACCTGTTCAAGGATGAACCCACCTGTTCAAGGATGAACCCACCTGTTCAAGGATGAACCCACCTAATCAAGGATGAACCCACCTGTTCAAGGATGAACTTCTCGCGTTCATCCGCCGTAGTGTACTTTTGTGGCACAAGCAACTTGTCAGAACCTGTCGTCACATACACGCCGACCTTTGTCATCTGGGTCGACATGTCATTGGTGGTCTGCTGTGTCAAGTGACGCTCCTCAATGGTCTGTGTGTCACGACAGTAGAGGACCTTTCCTGTCGCTGGTTTTGGTTTCTTGATCGTCTGGGCAGAGGCGTTGTGGAATTCAGAACCTGTCACTCGGTGTCGGAACCCACCGAGGAAAGGCTTGTGTTTCGTGCACCGCTCAATTTCAACTACAACGTCCTTGTAGTTGACGCCATCCTCTGTCAAGGTCAAACCATGCACATTTCAATTAGTTATGAGTATAATTAATATACATATGTTGTTATTTTATTTCTTATCTTATTTTTTTTAATTATTCATTATATTAATTTGATTTTTACTTTTTGTACAGAGCTAATTTTACTGACAACCAGATGATCTGGTAACTATTTACATTTCAATTAATCATGAGTTTCATTTATGCACATATGTTGTTAATATTTAGTTAATTAATAATGTTATTAATTTTATTTTTCTATTTTGTACAGACCTGATTTGCTGAAGACCAGATGGACTGTTAGTACAAACTTTTAAATATCTACCCGGTATATGTTCTCCTGGAAATAATTTGTGTACACTACCCATGCAGATTTATTTTTAAACTGTTCTACTACCAGGGTACTCTTATACAATTCATAATTCATGAGACAAAAAGAAAATATTTCAACAAATTTATCATGCACACTTTGTATACAAATTGTCATGAGGAGAACAGAAATATTATTTCTCAGTTCTCGTCAAAATTTACATGGCAATCTTTGTGTGACCTTTGACCTACCTGCCTGTACTCGCACTGTGATGACATCAGGCATGTGGTACTCTTGTCGTGGCGGGAACTGCTTGATGGGGTTATTGATGGGGTCGGCTGACTGCATTTCAAGTTGGACCATCGCAGTGGGCCCCACACCCAGGCCCGCAAGAGTCACGTCATTTGCTATATTCTTACCTGCATCGTAATTGTTACTCCCTCATTACAAACAAAGTCATCATTATTTTATTAATCTAGTTACTTGTAATTGGTCATTTTCATATGTCATTACATTATAGTTAATAATAAGTTGTCAAGGGTAAGGCAAACCTAAGTTAGTAATTGTATTATATTTGCGCATTAAAACATTTTTCTTTATACACATGTATATGTATGGAAAATATTAAAGCCTACATCATAAACATTGCAAATGTTTTCTTTACATTATTGAAAAATATCATAACAAAATCAATATACATTTCTAGACATGCAAGTGGTAACTATTACACGCACATCAAAAATAACTATGCTGCACAGAGCTGTAGATTATATGTAATCACTTGTGGGATTCAAAACATTCTAACAGAATGTTACTGAACAAACTGGTGGTGATTTGGTTACATATGACTCGTGATGTCACAACAATACTTAAACAAGCTCAGTTTAATAACCAGACACCACATGGTACCCACCATTGTAAAGCAGCAGTATCATGCTGGCCGGCAGTTTGAGCTCCTCGGAGAACTGCTCTTTAAGCTCACCCAATGTTTCACTCAACCTACACCTCTGTGTCGCCACCTGACCCGAAGGCATCAAGACAAACTTCACTGAAACAACAACACACTCTCTGTGAGTACACACAACTACAACACAAGCACAATTGGTTGTTGAATTATGCGATATAAAAAATTAACCAACAGCCAAAATAAAAAACTTTCGTTTCTTGGGTGTCAAGAATTCTAATGATAATATTCACGGTAAACACATTTTGAGCAAGTATCCAACTAAAGTACTTGAGTAATGAATATGCGAATGGGAGTCTTTATTAATTAGTTAAACAACTGTATGCATTCATACTATTACATATTGTATGCATGGTGCACTTATTACATCATCAAGCTCTGAGAATTGAAACATAATTGTAATGAGTTAGTGTGTCCGCATTCTTTATAGATCATGTCAACATATGACAGAGAGCATGATGTTATACAAAGAGATTTATTTTGGCCCGTTCAGAACCCAGTTTGTTAGTTTCATGAAAAATAACCATATAATAGCAGTGAATTATAAACACTCGCACAAACAAGGGAGAAATCATTAGATGGCATACACAATTATATACACATATGCACAGTCACACATACAATTTAAAAAAAAAAAATATTGTCATTTATCAATCACAGACAATGTCTTGGAAAACCAGTTATTAGGCCAAAGTACATCAGATTCCATAATTTCCATAAACTTCCATACATTTAAGTAAAAACTGCTAACTGGGGTAGTTATCAACTATCACCCCTGCATTCCAAAGATAAACTAAGAAAGTAAACATGTACTTTACCTGTGGCTGTTGCATCCTTATAGTAGTCTTGCTGGTCCGGAACATGGTCGGCCATCTCCTTCTCTTCATCCTCATCTTCTGCATCTCCCTCCTCAGCGTCATCACCATCATCCATCTTGGGAACGCTGAGGATATCTACTGCCACTGGTGGCTGCTCAGGTGGCTGCTCCGGTGCTTCTTGGGTCTCCTCGGGAGGCTGCTCCTCGGGCTTCTCCTCCTCCACCGGTTGTTCCTCCATTGACTCCTGGGGTTTCTCCTCTGAGGATTCCTGTGGTGGCTCTGTGGGCTGTTCCGTCTTCTCCCCGGCGTCTTCCGGTGGCTGTTCCTCCATCACTTCCAGTGGGTGTTCTCCCGCCTCTTCCTGTGATTGCTCCCCTGCAGGCTGATCCTTGGCAATCCACCCCATCGATTGATCAGTAACTACCTCCACTGATTTATCAGCAGCTACCTCCACCGATTGCTCTGCAACCACCTCCGCCGATTGGTCCAGAGGTGGAGCATCTTCCTGACCTGGTGGTTGCTCACCCTCACCCTCCTGGCTGGCCGACTCCTTCTGTTCACCACCCTCTGTTCCCTCCACAACTGGCGCTTCCTCGTCTGGCTTCTCCTCAGTTCCCTCCTGCCCTTCACCACCTGTCGTTTCCGCAGCAGGTATCTCCTCAGTCTTTTCTCCTTCCTCCTCCGTCTTCTCCTCGGTCTTAACCTCCTCTTCCGTTGTGGCTTCACCTTCTACGGGTGCCTCGGCTTCCTGAGGCTGGTCCTCCACTGGAGCATCCTCACCTCCCTGGCCTTCAGCGACGACATCTGCTGCTTCCTCAGTGATTTCTTCAGCAGCAGCCGCCTCGTTTTCGTCTCCATCTGCATTGGCGTTCTGGTTTTCGTTGTTCACAGCAATGCTTGTCTGTGTGCCATAGTCATGTGTGATGTGTTCCGGAGAATTTGTCTCCTCCTCGCGGTCCGACATGGCAACTGGTGTTTGATTCTAAAACCCAACATGAAAGATCCATATAATTAATCAACAGTGAAATTATTATAAATACTGAAGATAACTGCACCTTGAAAACAGCATATCAATCTGTTTTAGTGTATTGTGGAACAACATACCTCTAAACTATAAATACATAGTGGGAACTTTTTAAAAGTAGCCTTATACACAAGGACCTTGTGTCTAATGTCCCATGCAGTGAAGCAGGGAGAAATTATACCTCGCAACAAGCAACAGCCAAGCTGCTCCAATGTAGTGTCCAGCAGCCACTGCTTCCAGATACCACACTGCTCCACCAGCTACTGACAACAGTCCTTCTTCCCTAGAACCATCAAGGAGCGGAACATGTTTCCGCCACACGCTGTAGCAGTCGGCACACTCTATGCTTTTAAGGCTCAACCTGTCATGCTATTTATGTAGACTATTAAGTAGTCTCTTGTTTTTAACCTTAACTGTATAAACAAATTATACTCTCACTCTTATTTGCTTTTTACACTATCCCCTGACAATAATATTCAATCTGTTGAATGAAGCCAGTACCTGATACCCGGTTTAATTTACTGGGTTTAGCTTATAATAGGTTACATGCTATAATATACATTCTAGCTGTTGTTTCCAATGTGATGGTTTGGAACGTATATGCAGTCTAGGATGTTGTTCCATGTATGTGCATGTGACCGATCAACTTTGACCCCATGCCAGAATGTTGAGACTGAGTTCATCACCCATGCAGTAACCATTTATTGCATGCTGTGGCGATGACCTACTTTTACCCTATGTTGCAGACTAGTTTCGTAAGCGCACGTCCCAAACAGACAGAGATATCTGTATATCATGAAAAAGGGGAGATTTGTATTTAATATTGTATGTGCTAAAAACAGTGTGAAAACTACTGCTGTGGCAAAGCCATAAGATGTGTGATGCTCTGAGATAATGATATTATGTAAAAACTGTTTATAAATAATTACAAGTAACACTAATTGTGAGGTTTTGCTTTGTTTATTAATAATAATTGCAAGAAAGTAAGCGCATCAATAAATAATTAATGTAAACTATAATATGCATTGGTCATGCATAGTTTCGGCAGTCACAGTGTCTAAGCTGGTCAAAGAAGATGTTAACGTTTGACATATTCATGCATAAACAACATTTAAAACAAGATGGGACGACACCCGAGACCAGATATACATTCCACACTGGTAAGCTGTGTGCCTGAAAGTATGCGCTATCTTTGACATCAACGAGCCATGCGCAATATGCATAAACCGGTGATAAACGGAAGTAGAAGGACGTTCTGGACTGGTTGACGTTCCAGACTGTCAAACCAGAACTCTGCAATGTTTGTATGTATTAACTAACTATGCTCTACATATATTGTAGTTACAATGTTATGATATTTTATATGAGGTCTCACTAGTCAGCCTGTTTCAAAACATTATCGTTAGGCCAACCTTTCTGTTCTGGCATTGAAAGTGGGCACTGCCAGGTGCCTGTCGTCCTCTGTGGTGCTTTGATTTACAATTACATCCCTTACATACATCACAATTTAAAGTAAAAATAAACTTCAATATCCAGTGCTGATGGTGCACAGAGGCCAACGCCAATGAGTGAATGGCACTACTGCCATTAACAAACCAGTGACACAGACCCAGCCAACTGACACGGGGCCAGTCCAGAGGTAGTGCATAAACGTCTCAAAATAATGTCATAAATACACGGTAAGTTGCTGCATGTTGTCTTTATTGGTCCAACCAGCTAGCAAGTAAATCCCACAGTATAGCTTGTTCCACTTACCAATTTAGGAGTTTTAAATGTAGCAACACAACAATGTAAAAATCTATTGAACGGACTATGCTACAGAAAGTTTATCTCCCGTCGTGCCATATTGTTTTCATGACGTCATGGTAACCAGCGAGTGTCAACCGGCATTGTAAAAGGAAATGCTATTGGCTGGCTAATTTCAGGCCAACCAATCAATTTATGTTACTTACTTTGTGTTCGTTGGTCCTGTCCATAACAACACACTTTGCCCGGAGCAAACACCAAAAGTAACGAAATGAGCTACAAGAAAACAAAATGTACTTGATGTAGCGACGCAGCTATAAAATGATGAACGATAGCTGTCATTCGTGTTAATAGTTTAATACATTAGTTTGATTTGTCCAAGAAAAACAAAATAAGGTAAGACGTATTTTCGAAGTGCGCGATATGCGAATGTTGTGCTTGGATCCAACATGGCGTCAGGCCCATCATTGGTAGACCGACTAACTAGTACCGTTTTGGTGTTCTTCGTTGATGATATTTAGTAAGGATCTATTAAAAAAAATCAGAATTAAGTAGATCGCTAACGTCCGAAACGTAATATCTCAACGTGAAATATAGCAAGGTAGTCATAGTATATGTAACCCTTCATTTCAAGAGTGCGCTGGCACCGAGGGCCACGTACTACACTGTCACTGTGAGTGTGACTGTCACTGTCTACAGTAAAACACTCTGGCACTGCCACTGCTTCAGACTGTAACCAGTTGTCATATTGATCAGATGCTAGTCTTGATTCTATTTTAAGCAAATATTGTTCTTTGTAAGTATTTTTGCTTATTTCACTTTCATAATCTCACTTTAGTAGGTTTGGTGAGCATCGATTCATTATAATTATATTTACTAATTTATATGTTACACTGGACATCTTTCCAGTTGCATAAAATATATGAAGAAACACAAGAAAATACAAATACTTCACATGTGACCACCTCCACATCACGCCAGTGTTGATAGCGCTACACTGGCTGCCGGTTCCATGGCACATAACATACAAAATACGAACCCTACAAAATACCGGACAGTCTGCGCCTAATTAATAGACTCACTTGAACTTTTTAAGTCCTAACTTAAAAACACATCTTTTTAAGGCCGCATATGTAAACAACTTGTAGTGTATTTTATAATGAATTTATTTTAACTGTAATTATAGTTTTGCAATTTTTTTACTTACTTTATTATTAATATATTTTATTTATTTATTATTTTATCTATTTATGGCTGATAAGTTTAGCTTATGAACTAAGATTTATTTAATTATCTATTTATTATCATTTAACATTTCATCTTTACGTGTAAGTTTAAAAAAAATTGGGAATAGCGATTCAGCTTCTTTGCTTATGTATAATAGTTGTTTGTTGGGATACACCATACTTGTCTATTTGTAGCCAGCTTATGCAAACAACCCTTATCTGTTAATTACCAGTTGCAACAGCAATCAACTACCCATTCAGTCCCATTTGTTAGGACAATTAACCAGCTAACAAAATCAGGTTATCAGAACAATATTTCTATGTTATGATAATGGTAGCCGGTAACGTTCTCCTAACGTTTTTTTTGGAAAGTTTTCTTTACGTTCCCTTAACGTTACATATGGGAATGTTACTGCATAACCTAATTATAACCATCTGCTAACGTTACGGGAACATTACGTATTTGATGGGTACTCAGTACTCAGTGTAGAAGCATTTGAAACATGGCTTTTCAATGGTAGTAGCTCTGTTAACCGAAATTTACACATTTTATTTACTATATGGAAATTAAA
Organism: Ridgeia piscesae; assembly: GCA_025642075.2. Lineage (NCBI taxonomy): Eukaryota > Metazoa > Annelida > Polychaeta > Sabellida > Siboglinidae > Ridgeia > Ridgeia piscesae. The sequence continues at coordinate 698,875 of JAODUO010000619.1, forward strand.
CAAAGCTATCTTTACTGCTTCAAAATGTATGCCTTAAATTTGTAATAACTTTTGTTGAAAGGAATGTATTCACACTTTAATGCCACTTACAAGTTAGCGTGCATAAACTGTTTCATTAGAATGAATTTCACTGCGACAGTTTGTAAAATTACCATAAGAAAATTAACCTGTTAGCAATAAAAAAATGTAATTTTTTTATAAATAATTACGATTAGATCATTGTAGAGAATAAGCACTGTGTTGCCCATCCAGTGATATTAATTTTTATTATATAAGATGGAATTAATAACGTAAGGGCTGCTTGACTGAAGAAATGTCATAGTTTAACACAAAATCTGGTCAAATCCAGCTGTGGCAGTGGCCGCTTTTTAATGCAAAATTGTCCAGTGTACACTGTACCTAGACTACACTACGTACACTGGACAGTCATGGTCCACACTATACATGATTTGTTTTAATGAAATGTTTCTGAAATTCCAAACAATAAATCCAAATGTGTGCATGCACAGTTTCAATTGAATACAAAACTGGAATTTTTAAACTAATAGCCGCATACTAATTTGTCTCAAATATAATGCTAGTGGCTTTTACTGAATGTAAACAATTGAATGGGAATTACCCTCTGCAGTAATTAGGATGCAAACATTTAAACAGCGTTTACATAGCCAGTTTACCATTTGTAAGTCATTAATAGGTAGTAGAAATCAGTACAGTATTTGTGTAAATTTATGATAATGTACGTCGTCTTATTTCTGTGTGTTTATTATGCAGATGGAGTTGTTTCAAAAGAAGCAGCCGAGGGGTGGCTTGCTGCCCTCTCTGTCACACCCTGTCAGGGCCGTCGACCCCTATGCAAACAGCAAGCTGATGACCTTCAGACTTGCTGCACAGAAAGAAAAGATCCTCAAGAAAATGATGTATGTTTCTCCTTGTTTCAACAGAGGATATTATAAATCCCCAAGATATATGATCAGTGAGATGAACTGCCTCATTTGTGTGTATGCGTGTGTGCGTGTATGTGTGTGCATATGTGTGTGTGTATGGCATGTGTATATGTATGAGTATATATACATATGCGGGAATGTGTGTGTGTGCATATGTGTGTGTACTTGCTGACTTGGCTCAATTGCATTGCAAAAATTAATGTGAAGTTAATATAAACATTTACTATAAGACAAACAGTGATGTGAAAATGCATGTAAAAAATTGGTTATGCAGCCATACAGTAGGTATTGATAATAGTGTAGATGTCAGCGATAAGGTAAGGGAATTCCAAGGTACAGTGTATTGGGTAATATTTGATAAAAAAATTATTAATTGTATTAGTTTTACTGTTCACTAAATTCTTCATATAACTTTATTGTGCAGCCGCAACAATGCATTGAATGCATTCGATGACACTGTTGAGTGGAACTCCCGTCAGGAGGAGCCACCTCCAGAGCCACAGTATCCCCCTGAGGTGAGTCCTTCACCTTTGGATTATGCAATGGTGCATGCACACATTGATCACAAGTTAATTCTCTTCGCTTTTTAAGTTATACAGAATATAAGTAATAAACGTTTGTATTTATTTGGTTTTAGTTCAAAATCAGTGGCATGAAAATACGTCAAACTATCAATGCAATATGATAAGCAACATGATAATGTTGTGTAATCAATAATAAATGTTATTACAGACGGTTATCAGTAGTACCATATTGTTCTATATAGATGCACACTTCCTAATAATATTATACATGCTCCTCTTTCACACAAGTGAAACCATGCAAAACAAATTGTTTTGGTTTGAATATGTTCTTTAAAATCAATTATTATTAATCCATATATATATATATATATATTATATATATATATATTATATATATATATATATATATATATATATATATATATATATATATCGGATATGGATTAATTGTAACAATTGAGATAAATTGGTAAGTAAAAACCACTGTTAGATTTAACTGTGATATTAGTGAGTGTAAATTGTTTGTTGTTGTTATTGTATGTCTGTTATGCAGTCCATATGATGAAATGCTGGGTTTATTTAAAGTGCAAACAAAAAATTTACATCTCTGGGGTATAAGAAGTGACGTCTGTGATGAGTGAATGTTTGAAAGAGTTGACATGTCACTGTGGCTTGTGTTCTGTAGATGATGAGCAAGGATCGCCGTATGAGGGTATGTACTACCACATTCTCACCTTTAAATTCCACCATATACACTCACAAAAATACCTATCCTCCAGAATACGAAAGGCCACTTCCTGAAGTGTTCCTACCTGACATTTAAGAAACATTACGTACATTTGAACAGTATTTTGCAACTGTGCACATGTTTTTAAAAATAAAAATGCAACATGGTGGGCTGGTTGTCACCATGCATGGTGGGGAAAATTTATCTAGTACTGCCATCTGTTGAGTGGAATACTCATTAAAGCACATTAATGTAGTAGTGGCTATCGGAAGCGGACATTGAGGTATTCATGTTTTGCTAACCGTGTCACATCAGTTGAATCTTGTAGCTTTTGGGTGTGGTTTCGGAGCACAGCAAATTGCAAGTTCCATGCTGCATTATTGTTGGGGTGGGTGGTGGTTTGAATACACAAAACATTACGTTTTTTTATGGACTCAGCCATTTCATGAGAGACCACTTCTTTTTGCTGCAGCTAAACTTCCAGTTCATGAAGAGATGTGTTGAGAGTGGTCCGACGACGTCGATCCAGGACGAGTGGTACGACAACATTCTTGAGTTGATCCCTCACCATCTGAAGGACAAGAAGGAGTATCGTGACGCCCTCAAGGCCCTCTTTGAAGAGGTCGTCACAGACTTTGCAAAAAGCATGAAGAAGTCAATGGGTAGGTATTTTGTGAATTTTGTTTTCATCGGAATACATTGAGTGAAGTCTGTTTAAAAGTTATTGTGAAGCATGACTGATTGAGCTATAGTATTTTGTCACAGACATGGTGAGCTATGGCAGGGATGGTGAGCTATGGCTTGGATTTAAAGTCCAAAATAGCTTGTGAATTTTGTTGGTGTCAATATGGATTTGGGGGATCCCAAAACATGAAAAATGTGTAATAGAACTCCTCAAACTGCAAATCTCCAACACCAGTGTGGTGAAAAATCTCCCACACTTGTACACTGCAAAAATTGTCAAATCTACGGATTATCTACCCCTCATCTTGTAGTGCCATTTGACACTGTGACACAGCACTCCCCAATATTTACCATGTTCCAATTACTTTTCGTTAATGTTGTACCATTTCAATTATTCCATTCTGTCATTTGATTATATTATGCCTACAGAAGTTGGATTAATTACAGCTCAGTTTATAATTTGTTTACATGTCTGCAAAAGAGATGAGACATTTTATTTGCCAACTGTTTCTAGTGGAACACACGCTTCGCAAGCCAATTGTCGGTGGTGTACCAGTCGATGCTGGTGCATCGCTGTATGACACCCCAACTGTGATGATTGACTACTCGAGTCCGTGGCATGATTCCTTCATGCAGCATCGCGAGGACATCAGTCTGAACCTGCATATCCTCCACCCCTCCATGCAGACTGTGCTACGCATGTGTCGTGAAACCCTCGGCCCTCTACTGCTCATCGACTGCAAGAGTATCCGGTAGGTGTGACATGGTGAAATAATATCCTGTTGTATGTTAGAACTCACGCACAACATATTAGCAAAAATATTTCTGATGAGCACCATAGTGGCAATTATTTTTGATATGTAAAAATATGAAATTTTCAGCTGACTGAAGACATGAAGCACATCAAATGTTATTTCTGTTGTTGTTTATGGCATCCAAGACATATTCATTATGGTAGTTTTTATTTGTGTAAACATTTTATTTAAATAAATTATGTACTCCTTTGTATATTTACTCCCATTTAGAATGTTGTCTGTAATGTATACATTAATCAATCACTCACTCATCGGTGCATTGCTGGCCGCTGGTCACTTCATGTGTCCATGACACAATTGTTTTGTTGCATCTAACTGAATTTGTATCCAGATAACCCAGTACCATTTTTCCACCAAATGAATTTATCAGCCTCCTGCTGTTGCATTGTCCTCAGAGGGCTGTATCTGCATTTAAGGTTCCTGAACTGAATGTTGTTGATTGTAGCGGGCAAGGCCCACTTGACTTTGACAGCCTCAAGAACAACTGCATCCTGGAGTGTGAGAAACTGGAAGAACGACTCATGAATTCGTACGTACCTGTCTGGGGAAGTCTCTATAGTAACCATTGACCAACTATCAAGTGGCCATTGACCAACTTCCATACTTTTCTGTTTAAAGTGACCATTGACCAAGTAGACAATTAAGTGTTGAACAATAATGCTTAATTTTATTAATGAGCTACATACAATTGTACGCCACTTTCTTAGTGAAAGTGGATGAAGTTTCATTGAAGTTCCGTCCATTGAATTTATTTCTATTTGGTGCAAAGTTTGAACATGTGTAGTACATAAGATGCCAAAATCTTTACTTTTATGTACCCCTTCACATATCACATGGAAAAACCTCTCGTGTACCTCCAAGAGTATGTGTAGTACGTGTACCCCAGTTTGGGAACTGCTGATATATAGTAACCTTCAGATTGTAATTTTCTACAAGATAGTCATACTGCATCTGCTATCCAGTAGTCTGTATGTCTTTCTTGCTGTGTTTACTGATGTGAGGTGTTTTTATAATGCAGGTGGCTTCCATCGATCATCAATATCTATGCAGACAAAAACACATTTAAAAGTGTGCGTGCTGATAAACTCGATAACTTCTACAATTGCGTCAGCACACTTCTGTCAAACCAGGTGAGTGATTTTGTCACATGTACTATCAGAGATCTCTATGATTCATGCAAGAGAGAGGCAGTTGTGGCTCTTGAATATGACATTAACACATTTGTGAGTGGTTTAGTCTGTTTTTGCCTGTTTTTGTTGAGTGTATTGTCAATTTATCATGTGAACATACTTGTACGACGACCCAACATTACAATGCATTCATATGTTTTATTGTAACTGCAATGAAAATATATGACACTAAAGCTGATCTTATCTTAAATACCCTCTTATGTGAGCAAAATCTTGGTAATAATTTGCAAACAAATTAATGTTGTATTAAACAAGTATTTGTGAAATAGAAATGACTATGACTCACATGGTTGCTGTAACATGTAGGTGTGTAAAACTAGATTCAGTTGTATAAGCATGTAACAAAATAACTGTCAAAGTATTAGCATAATTTTGCCAACATCATTCAGAAGGATATTATATAAAAAGTGGGTGAATAATACGCAATAAGAATAGTCCTGGCAGTTGAAATTGATATTTCTGGTGTACATGGATTCAGGTATTGTAGAATGTCTTGATACGCCAACTTATCTCTTTTGGTTTTGGCTAGTGCAGGCCAACTGTGGATTTCTCTAAGATCTGTGACCTCATATACTCCACAGGTAATTGTGAAGTCAAAGCTAAGACACAGTCATGCATTGTGCCTTGTTTGTATGTGCCCATTGTGCCTTGTTTGTATGTGCCAAGTTTACACGAAGGTCTGTTTCTTAGACCAAAGCTAGACTGCTCTGTTGGCAAGGTTGTGCCACTCACTGCAAGGCACCCTTGAATAAACCCTTCATGTTTTATTTGTCTGCTGTACAAGTTGTCTAAGGCTAGCCAAGACACAGCATTACCTTTGGTCCCTGGCAAACTGTGCAGTGCCATTATTGAGCATGCTTTGTGTGTAGTGATTATGCTGAACTTACATAACACGAGTCATTCACAGTAAGCCAAGATTTAATGAAGTGTTATGTCTCTCAGGCAGATCTACCTTTATGTGGACCAATCAAAGTTTGTGCATTTTCTTTACAAGTCATAACACAAGGACGCCTTGACTTTTCTTACACTTATCACTTGTTACAGTAATTGAAATATAATATTATTGTATTACCAACATTACATTGCGATCCACTTCGACTCTTCACCTGAAATATGCATGCATTTTATAAACTGGTCAGTTATGATTTAAGACTGTACAATGCAAAATAAATCATGGGAATAATATTTATATTATATTCAACAGTTTTTCTTCAGTTTCCTGATTAAATGGCTAATAATTCCCCAAAATGGACAACAATAATTATGTGGTCTGATATGACGCCAATATATCCACTGGTGACCTGAATTTACTAGACACTGATGTAGTTATGGGTCAACAACAGTTGTCAACATTCACCTGTTTGTACAGCACCTACTGATTTTGTATCCCCTTCAATTACTACTTTGATTTATTGAAAGTTGCCCAGATAGTCATATATACTGGTAGTTGTATAAAGTCATAACTGGGACACATGTAAAACTGCTCTGGACATATCACACATAACAACAACTGTCATTGTCATATTTATAACAATTTGTTTACAATCATTACGGTTGTGCAATTCACATGTGATCAACACTTATAATTAGTAGGTAGGCCTTCACCCCCCTTGTCCTTCCGTCTACCCTTTATAAACAATTAAATGTTGACAGTTGTGAACAGTCAGTTATGATTGCAGGAGAACCTCAAGGTTACGGTCACCCTTGACATTGGGGCCACATTTACCCTAACAACAAGGTGACCATATTAGTGGGATTTCTTGTTTGTTCTGATATGAAAATATTTTGTGAGCCTAATTGGGAGGTGGCTGCTTTACTGAGATTCGACTGTACTTGTCAAACATAAATGCATTGTGTTTCAGTTGAAAGACTTGCTGGAACGCAGCATTGAAGCTTGGGTGGACCTGTTTGATGAACGCAATCCTGAGCACCTGCCCTCCCTCAAGATGGAGCTAGTGTATGACGACGAGAAGATGCAGTTCTACCCACCGTATGATGAGCTCCTTGAGCTGGTCCTGGGAATTGTTGACATCATCAGCAAGTCCTTACAGCAGGTGTGTGGGTGTGTTGAGTGTGTGGGTGTATTGAATGTGTGGGTGTGTTGAGTGTGTGTTGAGTGGGTGTGTTGAGTGTGTGGGTGTGTTGAGTCAGATTGGTTTTCGTGATTGGTTGGTTGTCAGTGTTGAAGCGGTTTGTTGGCCATTGACTAGTTGTCACAGTTGGTTGATGTTGTCCAATAATGTATGCACTTCTGCCACTGTCATGTGCAGTTGTGTGTGCTACTCTCTCACTTTATTATCCAATTATAATTATGTGTGCTACTCTGCCACCCTCTTGTTCAATTATCTGTGCTACTCCGTCACTGTTTTATCCAATTATATGTGCTACTCCGCCACTGTCTTGTTTAATTATATGTGCTACTCCGCCACTGTCTTGTTTAATTATATGGGCTACTCCGCCACTGTCTTGTTCAATTATATGTGTTACTCTGCCACTGTCTTGTTCAATTATATGTGCTACTCCGCCACTGTCTTGTTCAATTATATGTGCTACTCCACCACTGTCTTGTTCAATTATATGTGCTACTCCGTCACTGTTTTATCCAATTATATGTGCTACTCCACCACTGTCTTCTTCAATTATATGTGCTACTCCGTCACTGTTTTATCCAATTATATGTGCTACTCCACCACTGTCTTGTTCAATTATATGTGCTACTCTGTCACTGTTTTATCCAATTATGTGTGCTACTCCACCACTGTCTTGTCCAATTATGTGTCCTACTCTGCCACTGTCTTGTCCAATTATGTGTCCTACTCTGTCACTGTCTTGTCCAATTATGTGTCCTACTCTGTCACTGTCTTGTCCAATTATGTGTCCTACTCTGTCACTGTCTTGTCCAATTATGTGTCCTACTCTGCCACTGTCTTGTCCAATTATGTGTCCTACTCTGCCACTGTCTTGTCCAATTATGTGTCCTACTCTGTCACTGTCTTGTCCAATTATGTGTCCTACTCTGTCACTGTCTTGTCCAAATATGTGTTCTACTCTGTCACTGTCTTGCCCAAATATGTGTCTACTCTGTCACTGTCTTGCTCAATTATGTGTCCTACTCTGTCACTGTCTTGTCCAATTATGTGTCCTACTCTGCCACTGTCTTGTCCAATTATGTGTCCTACTCTGTCACTGTCTTGTCCAATTATGTGTTCTACTCTGTCACTGTCTTGCTCAATTATGTGTCCTACTCTGCCACTGTCTTGTCCAATTATGTGTCCTACTCTGTCACTGTCTTGTCCAATTATGTGTTCTACTCTGTCACTGTCTTGCTCAATTATGTGTCCTACTCTGTCACTGTCTTGTCCAATTATGTGTCCTACTCTGTCACTGTCTTGTCCAATTATGTGTCCTACTCTGCCACTGTCTTGTCCAATTATGTGTCCTACTCTGTCACTGTCTTGTCCAATTATGTGTCCTACTCTGCCACTGTCTTGTCCAATTATGTGTCCTACTCTGCTCACTGTCTTGTCCAATTATGTGTCCTACTCTGCACTGTCTTGTCCAATTATGTGTCCTACTCTGTCACTGTCTTGTCTCAATTATGTGTCCTACTCTGTCACTGTCTTGTCCAATTATGTGTCCTACTCTGTCACTGTCTTGTCCAATTATGTGTCCTCTCTTCATGTCTTGTCCAATTATGTGTCCTACTCTGTCACTGTCTTGTCCAATTATGTGTCCTACTCTGCCACTGTCTTGTCCAATTATGTGTCCTACTCTGTCAGTGTCTTGTCCAATTATGTGTTCTACTCTGTCACTGTCTTGCTCAATTATGTGTCCTACTCTGTCACTGTCTTGTCCAATTATGTGTCCTACTCTGTCAGTGTCTTGTCCAATTATGTGTTCTACTCTGTCACTGTCTTGCTCAATTATGTGTCCTACTCTGTCACTGTCTTGTCCAATTATGTGTCCTACTCTTTCACTGTCTTGCTCAATTATGTGTCCTACTCTGTCACTGTCTTGTCCAATTATGTGTCCTACTCTTTCACTGTCTTGCTCAATTATGTGTCCTACTCTGTCACTGTCTTGTCCAATTATGTGTCCTACTCTGTCAGTGTCTTGTCCAATTATGTGTTCTACTCTTTCACTGTCTTGCTCAATTATGTGTCCTACTCTGTCACTGTCTTGTCCAATTATGTGTCCTACTCTCCACTGTCTTGTCCAATTATGTGTCCTACTCTGCCACTGTCTTGTCCAATTATGTGTCCTACTCTGCACTGTCTTGTCCAATTATGTGTCCTACTCTGTCACTGTCTTGTCCAATTATGTGTCCTACTCTGCCACTGTCTTGTCCAATTATGTGTCCTACTCTGTCAGTGTCTTGTCCAATTATGTGCATTTCTCTGCTGTAAGAGATCCACAAAGAAGCAGATTGATGTTTTCACAGCTAGGACGTGTGTAATAAGTGTGTCTAACTGTCCGCCAGGTGCCCACTGTCCAGTCTTGGCTGTCTGGCAGTCAGAACTCGGTCAGCGTAGACGCTGCAGTTGCTGAGCACATCACCGTAGCAGCTGAAGTGAAACTGAGGGAGGCAGTCAAGCGGAACTTTGAGGAGCCCTTGGCTCACCTTCACTGGTTTAGTGAGTGCATTTGTTATCTGAGTGGGTTAAGTCTGCTGTATACGTAACGTCTTCTAGCCACACTTATGATTGAGAGGTACCATAGAGGTAACTGACAAGTGAGATAGAAGGCTAGATTTAAGATGTGTCATTGCGGTGTCATTGAGAGGTATCATTTGGGTGGTGTCATTGGAGGAGGTCATTGAGAGATGTCGTTGAGGGGTAGTGTTACTGAAATGTGTGATTGCAGTGGACCACTACCACTACCTGATGGATGGAGAGGCAGCCAAAGAGATAGAAGTCTACCTGAGTCAGCCTCATGAGTTTGCCGAGTACATCGAGGTAATACACCAATCTCATTTCAGACCTGCAAGCTTCTTAATCTATGTCAAATGATGCAAGTGAGTTTGAATTTGTTCGTAGACCTTGGGTACATAGTAAATGTGTCCTTGAGTTCTTCATCTGTCTGTATTAACTACCTAACAATAAGACACCACTACACCCACAGAATCTAAACTGAATTTCTGTTGGCAGTGAATCATAATGCAATATATGAATACAGATCTGACTTGTTCTAACGAAATGAGTTAACATTAAACAATTGAGTTAGTCACATCGTTGGAAAGAAGATATATTGAGATTTCCAGTGGTGTAAAATCATGGACATATCTCACACACAGCCAAAATTATTGGACACTGAACATGCCTGGGGTAGAAAGTTTCAAATCGAGAAAAACACTTGAAGTTTGCCAGCACATGATCGACTACGTCATCGTTAAAAAATTGGTCGTTTAGCTTCTATTTCTCCATTTGATGCTGTTGAAATAAACTCCCAGGCATGACAGAAACTGTCATCGGTTAGCATGATATATCTTCGTTGTCGAACTGTTGTACAGGTGTTTATTGCCCCGTGGTTCTATAGATGACGTGTGTGTGGTGTTTGTCCAGTACATAGAGAAGTTGCGTGACATCGCCAAGGGCATCATGACACTGCCCAGTATCCACCATTACGACATGATCCACCTCGACTGTGAGGACTTAAAGCGCGGCCTCGCCAACACGGCCAAGAACCTCTCTGACATCCTACTGGACCGTGTCGCCACTGACCACCGCACTGAGAACAAGTCGTAAGAATGCCATGGTCATCTGTGTATAGCATGTCTAGTGGGTCACTTTTGGGGTGGTATTTTCTTTTCATGAATTTGTGATCTTATCAAATTTTACAGTTTAAAAAAAAAAAAAAATTCTTAGTGGATTACTGAATTCATTTTGACTTTTGGAAACATGAAGAACCTTTTCGGATTGATGGCATAGCAGACGTCATTTCTGAATACTCTGGAGCACCATCTTCTGCTTGTGTGTGTTTTACTGGCATTGTAGCCTACCTGGTAATATTACCGAGGTGAACTGGGTTAAACCATGGTACCATTTGAGTTTCAATGGTTTCCAGTTTTAACATACAATGCAGCTAACCTCCTGTTAGAAATTACTACATCTGGTATTTCCAAGGATAGAAACAGATTGCTGCCGTCAGTAAATAGGGACAGACAGTGTCAGTGCTAAGACACGCCACAGTCTGATGCCATGTCTGTTGGGCAGGATCTGTGACGAGTTCAACACCATTCAGAAGCGGGCAATAAAGGAACCAGAGACGTCGGAAGAACTGATGGAGATGACATTGTTTGTGGAGCAGGCCCGGTCCATTGGCATGATCAAACTCAACCAGAGAATACAGGTTCGACATCTTCACTTGCTATCTTCTTGTCCTGTCCAAGGTCACGTCACATATTAACCACCACCACAACCACAAAATTAATGTTGTCGCACCAAAACCTGGTTAGCGATACAAGCTGAAATGCAATCAAAGTGGGTGTCTGGTTGCTTGGGGTTTTTGTTATTGCTAAGAAATTATGTAAATTGTTCTGAAAATTAAACTTCAGAGACCTGCCAATAAATTCTCTGATATCTTTTGGAGAAGATTAGCTAAAACACTGAAATTGTAGTCATTAGGCATTTTATCTTTCAATCTTTAATTTGACCTGTGAGTTAATTTTTATTTCACTAGTTTTTTGTAATGCTTTTGAAAATATAAGTGTATTGTAACTTATGTCTCTAGGTTGAATTTTATAGTAATCATTTCCCACATTCTGTATCAGTTGCATTGCAGTCTTGAGAATGAGATATTTACTAGAGATACATTCATAATGGATAAACCTTTGTTGTCACCTTTTTATGAAAGTGTACGTCTTTGTCAACTGGGAGACAACACATATTCACCGTTTCTTAAAATAAGCTAGTTAAAACACAGTCACTAACAGTCTAAGAATTAAAATCTATGTAAAATGACCAAGCAGGTGTATTTTTAGGATCTCTGTTCACTGTGTGAATATTTTTGCTTTTGGTTGCTTCTCTGCAGGAATGTTTCTTGCGCATGAAGTATCTACTCGACGTGTATTTTTTCTCACCGGAAGACATTGAACTCAACAGTGAAGTTCTCACTTGGCCGAAAGCAATCTCACCAATCTTCGATCACAATGATGAGGTATGTGGCATGGCCGTAGAGCAGATTTAGAAAGTCAGTCAGGTGGTACCAAGTAATGGAAATCATTTTATACTAGAACAACAATTTTGCTTTGAAAATAAACTATGCATGAGTATTAGAGAGCTGGTCACTCCGCAGTGTGTACTGCCCAATGCAACATTCAGAATCTGATTAAGATAGCATAATTACTTCCGGAGATATCCTTTTTCTTAATTCAGAAATATAAGTGAGAAAATGGATGTAAAAGATTGCATAATTGATATGATTACTTGATATAATTTTTTTCTTCAAAACACCATTTCATCTGGGTTTTAGGGATTTTGCAAATTTGTGATTGAACTCTTTAAGTAAAAATTTCAAAAATTTGATTAAACCACATGTGGGTAGTATTTCAAACATCCAAAAACTTATGAGTTAAATGAATTGATGATTTAAAATAGATATGAGCACTGCTTTGACTAAGTCATGTCACGTATACAATGTGCAGTTTTGAGAATGAGATATTTATTAAAGGTACATTTATAATGAATTAACTTTTATTAATCACCTTTTTAAGAAAGTGTACATGTTTGTCTACTGGAAGACGGCACATATTCACTGTTTCGTACAACAACCTAGTTATAACAGCCTAGTAAGTAAAACATGACCATTCAGGTGTATCGTAATGTGACGTCATCCCTGTGTGTGTCCCAGCTGGTGGAGGCGGCCAAGGTGGCGGGAGAGAGGACACTGCTGGAGAAGAAGGAGAAGTTGATGCTGGAGCTACAGAAGCTGAAGCAGCGCGTGGATGAGTTCAACGACTACGGAGAGCTGGACATGATGCAGCAGTACGTACAGGACGTCCGCGCCGTCCAGAAGCGACTCATCGAGGCACAGGAGCTCATCGAGTGGGTGAACAAGGAGGAGGCCCTCTACAAGTACCCCGTCAGCAAGTTCAGCGAGGTCGACGAGATCACCTCCTCCATCGACCCCTTCATGCGGCTCTTCCAAGTCGTCTTCAAGTGGCAGCGTGCCGAGAAGAAGTGGGTCACGTTCACTTGGTTCTCTCGTAGACCGACGGTCAAATGTTGTTATGTTACCTTTTATTGTGTGTGTCATTTTGACATTTATGAAGTGGTGAAAAAATACATTAACAGGGACAAGTAACTATGCTGCTGAGGGAGAAGAGCCCCTGATAACAAAGTTTGCTTTTTGTAAGATTCCCTGATGACAGTAAGGTTTTATGACCCCCTTGGTGACATACTTTGACATGATTGCCTAATGGCAATATAGTTTTGTTACATGCTCATGGTGAGTATAGAATTAATCCAGCCTCCTGGCAACAATATACTTAATAAACTCCCGATGACAGTTTTCGCATGATCCCCAGGTTTCACATATCTTTGATGTGACACCTTAGTAACATAAATTTATTATGACCTTTGCTGACAGTCTTGTTTTCCCTGGTCATGTATACTTTTGGTATACCTAATTGATGACGTATACCTTTGATATGACCTTCCTCTGGTGTCAGGTTTTTGACATGCCCCTCTGGTGCCATACCTTTGACATGACCCCTGGTGCCATACCTGTGACATAACCTCCAGGTGACATATACTTTTGACATCACCATCTTGTGACATACATGGCATCATGCACTGTTGATGTTCTCCTTGGTGACATAAACTTTTGGTATGACCCGCATGACATACTTTTGCCCTCCAGGTGGCTGGACGGTGCATTCCTGGACCTCGAGGCACCAGTGATCGAGGGTGAGGTGGATGACTACTACCGTGAGCTCTACAAGATTCAGAAGATCTTCAACCTGAAGATGAAGAAGCTGGTCGCGGAACGCGAGGAGCGAGAGCGCGATCGCAAGAAGCGGCGCAAGCACCACGCGCCGGAAGACGCACCACCGGAGGAACCGGAGCCAGAGGTGATCGCCCCATCGGCGCTCACTGTGTGCAACAGCATACATGAGCACATGCGAGAGTTCAAGGTACGTGTTGTATGTAGTAGTCATTGCTACAAGTTATTTAAATTCCAAAAAGACTAAACATTCATGAATAAAGCTGTAACATTTTCTTGGATAAAAAATATTTTGACCTTTTTTACTTGTTCTTATTCAGAACTATTTAAAACAATATTACCAAAGTGTTCTTCATTCAGAGTTCAGACATGGTTTACTATTATAAGAAATAGTTTTGTATAAACATTATTTTGGCCGGTGCACATACTACAATAAATACAATATAGTGTACACTGCCATCAGTTGAGATGTAACCTGCAGTGTACTCTCTTGCTTCAGTCCAGCTACTGACTATATGACTAAATCTACAATGACTAAATTTGAATTGAGCTGGACTAGAATCTGTTGATGTTTTGACACCCCCCGCCTGTTGACCATCTCTACAACCCTCTGATCTCTTCCCATCACCAGGAGAAGATCCCAGTGATCTCTGTCATGTGCAACAAGGGTCTACGTTCGCGTCATTGGAACAGCATGTCTGAGCTTGCTGGCTTTGACCTGACCCCTGACTCCGGTACAACACTGCGCAAGATGCTCAAACTCGACATCGAGAAGTACATGGAAAAGTTCGAGGCAATCAGCGGGTCAGCCACCAAGGTATGTCTGGGTCACATATAGACTGGATCAGTTGTACAGCCACCAAGGTATGTCTGGGTCACATATAGACTGGATCAGTTGTACAGCCACCAAGGTATGTCTGGGGCGGGTCACATGTAGACTGGATCAGTTGTAGCTAACACACACACATGTATGCATGCACACATGTACATAGGCACACATGTGCACACATACACACTTGTGCACACTCATATACACACATGCACAAACACACAACTATGGACACACACACACATATGCCCCACACACACACGCACGCACACGCAACATCCATATACACACACACACACACCACACCACACACACACCACACACACACACACACACACACACACACACACACACACACACACACACACACACACACACACACACACACACACACACACACACACACACACACACACACACACACACACACACACACTGTATACTCCTTTTTGGAACACATGCATTGGTTTCCAGTTGATGCGTTAGTATTACTGATTTGTTTTTTCTGTGTGCTGATAATGATTCAGTTGCTCAATCATATGTGTCACAGGACACACAAAAATCAGATCACAGTCATGTGACACACATGACAATATGACATACGACACAAATAAAGAGATGCCACAGTCATATGACACCACTGTCACACAAAATAAAAGACAATAGGTAAGAGTCACAGGACACAGATGACAACAGACAATAGAATCATGATAACTGGTAATAGATAAGTCACATGACAGCAGATAACAATTACATGGCACACCACGTCATGGCCCCCCTCCCAGCCCCCTATCATGATGTTATGTCCTAGCCCCCTATCACAGCCCCCTGTCTCTGCCTGCAGGAGCACTCCCTGGAGAAGGCGCAGGCGAAGATGTACGAGGAGTGGGAGGAAGAGGAGTTCAAGACAATCCCGTACCGCGACTCGGGCGTCGCCATCCTCGCCTCCGTTGACGACATCCAGACGATGCTGGACGACCAGATCGTGAAGACACAGACGATGCGCGGCTCACCCTTCATCAAACCCTTCGAGAAGGAGATCAAGGTAGACACACTGAATAATTTTATTTTATTTATCTTAGCTTACCTAATTATTTATCTTAGCTTATTTATTTTAGCTCGTATATTTAATTAATTTATTTTTCGAGTTAGTCAGCCCGTCATGTTAATATGAAGTATTGTGATTGACCTAAAAATACTTTAAAAGTGCTATATTAAGAAGTAGAATTATTATTATTAAATTATAATGAATGTACCTTATTTGGTATGACAGGTTATTGTAGGCCGTGATGTAGTAGGTTGTAGTTTTGCCACACAGCCATGTGTGTATCTCCCCGTCTTGTCAAACCTGCCATGACTATCCCACCATTGCTATATAAATCCCCTGAACCCTTGCTTCCTGTCTACTCCCCAACAGGAGTGGGAGGAACGTCTGATGCGCATCCAGGAGACGATCGACGAGTGGCTCAAGGTGCAGTCCCAGTGGCTCTACCTGGAGCCCATCTTCAGTTCGGAGGACATCATGCAGCAGATGCCGGAGGAAGGCCGTCTCTTCCTCATCGTCGACCGCAACTGGAAGGACATCATGCGGAACACGCTCAAGGACGCACATGTAGGTTTTACGTTTCATTTGCACAGCATCATGTAATAGGCAACGTTGTGTGTGACAGCAATAGTGACACCTTGTTTATGTAGTCATTTACAAATTTATTGTTATGAAAACATGCACACATGCACGCACACACGCATGCATGCTATCTCTCTCTCACACACACACACATACACACACGTTTTCTGATTAAAAAAATATTATTTTTGTTATTGTATCTTTTCAGATGCCTATTATTTTATGTGTGCAACCACGGCTCATCGTGACTGTGTTTAGGAACACATGCATATATGCACACAACATCAGAAGTAGTTCTGACAACTGTAACACCATTGTTTGTTTGATTTTGTTCTGAACATATACTATTGTAATTTTAACATTTGAATAAATCTGTATAAAAAGGAGATACAGCTGTACCCCACCCTCACTTGTTCCCGTTCCGTCCTGCAGGTGTTGGCAGCGACCAATCAGCCGGGTCTACTCGACAAGCTGCAAGAGAGCTGCTTACTGCTCGATAAGATCAACAAGGGACTGAATGCGTACCTTGAGAAGAAACGACTGTTCTTCCCCAGGTGAGATCCTACTTCCTCAACTGAAACATTTCCTTGCCAGGTGAAACCCTTCCCCAAGTAAAACCCATCTTCCCCAAGTGAAACATTTCCTTGCCGGGTGAAATCCTTCTTCCCCAAATGAAAAGTTTCCTTCCCAAGTAAGAACCTTTATTACCCACGTGAAACGTTTCCTTTCGAGATGAAATCCTTCCTAGGTGAGATCCTTCTTCCCTGGGTGTGGTACCTAATCCTTGGGGCAGCTCAAAACATTATGTAAACAGTTCACTCCCTGATAGACCTGTTCAGTGGAATACTGTCTGGTTCTCTAGAAACCAGGCAATATGTTTTATTGACATTTTGGTAGTTCAAAGGAGCAATGTCTGTTCTGTTACATGGAATGGGGGTTTGCAGAAATGGTTATCTTAAGTGTAGAAAATATTGAACATGTAGAATGATACAATTAGGTTAATCCTGTTTGTCTCTGCAGTGTAGCTAGTAGAATGTGTCTATAAACTGAATGTTTTAGTTATA
This sequence comes from Ridgeia piscesae, assembly GCA_025642075.2. Lineage (NCBI taxonomy): Eukaryota > Metazoa > Annelida > Polychaeta > Sabellida > Siboglinidae > Ridgeia > Ridgeia piscesae. The sequence goes on from JAODUO010000619.1 coordinate 716,222, forward strand.
ATTTGACCTTTTCTTAGTGCAGTTTTCAGATTGTGATTATGCAAACAGCTTCTTAAATGTAATTTGTCAGGCATTATGTCATGACATATATATTCTAGAATTAAGAATAACTAGCTCACACCCACACGTGGAGCAATTAACTTCTTGTTTATGTTGGTGCCAGTTGGTGAATATGTCACCAGTCAATATTCTCTTATGTGAGAATGGTTCTTGCAGAAAAGGCTTGCAGTTAATAAATGTGCATTAACCATAAATAACTGTCAAGTTTTTATATGTGTCAACTGTTTGCCCACAGGCCGTTAGTCTAAGAAAGCAAATTGGTGTAGAGAAAAGCAACCTTGGTTGTAAGTCATCTCCTTGGTGCCTGGTGTTATGTAGATTTATAAATAAATGTTAATTAGGAGCAGGCATTGTAACTACCTTCAATTTGTGACCTGTTGGTGACGTCACTCTGATGTATCACTGTAGATTCTTCTTCCTGTCCAACGATGAGATGCTTGAGATCCTGTCAGAGACGAAGGATCCACTTCGTGTCCAGCCCCATCTCAAGAAGTGCTTTGAGGGCATTGGCAACCTTGGGTTTGACGACAAACTCGACATACACTCGATGTTCAGCAGTGAGGGCGAGAAGGTTGAGTTGAGTGAGGTCATCTCGACAACGGAGGCCAGAGGAGCAGTCGAAAAGTGGCTCCTCCAAGTGGAGGAAGTGATGGTGAAGAGTATCCGAGACGTCATCGAACGCTCTCGCTTGGTAAGTTGTGTTCCACAAGGTGGCGCCTGTGGCATTGAGTCTGGTGTGTGTTGCTGACAACTGGTTTGACTCCAGTTTGCTGTAAGGGCAAAGGTGAGATAGTGATACACTGTTGAGGCAAGAATCATTATTTTCTGTCAGAAAAAATTCTAGCGAGATGATGGGTAATTAGTGCACATATTTGTTTGTTGAAACTTGTACGTTAATGACAGCAAAATTAATTGACTAAGGTTAAAAAAATAAAAAAATGTTTACTTTTTGTCAAAAGTGAATTAATACTGGGGTTATTTGTTAAGATGGCGATAATGATGAATTTATTTATGAAAGATCTACATCAATAAACCACGTGCCTCAGCATAGTTATCTGGGATGTTGTGTACAATTATGCTTAATCATTGGGTTTCTTTTATGCTGCTGGATACGTTAACCAGGCCTACTTTAAAATAGCAATGAAGTATCGAGAACAACGTCGTCATAGACTGTATGAGAACAAGAGAGTGACACAGGTGAGACGTCTCCACTCTCTACGCCCCACTGAGCGCCGCACAGCACGTGGTGTTGTTGTGCATGTCTTCACGATGTATTTGCATGCTGGCACCACGCGTCTCACAAAGATTTGGCGCGACGAAAGTTTCACTGAGCTCCACTTCACTCTTTGTTTGCATGGACTCACCCAACACAGGGGACTTACTTACTGTGGCATGTCCTGGTTGCATTGATGACACACAGCACCTTGCCATTTGGTGGACTGTCCTGCTTTGTTTGCCAGAAATGACAAATAGATAAACTGGCTAAGTTCAGGACTAATTATTAAAACTGATTCCCACACAAAACATGTGGAATGTTAAACAACCAGATTACTGAAGACCAGATAAATGAGACATGACTGTATATATATATATATATATATATATATATATATATATATATATATATATATATATATATATATATATATATATATATATATATACATCATTTATTTATTGTTAGTATTATTATATATATATATATATATATATTATATATACATATATATATATATATATATATGTATATATATATATTATGTATATAAATATATATATATAAATTATGTATGATATTAGTGTATAATTATATGTATGTATGTATATATATAATGCATGTGTCTGTCCAGGCGTACATGGAAGTGGAACGGCCGCAGTGGGTGAAGGAGTGGCCGGGTCAGGTGATCCTGGCCGTGTCCCAGATATTCTGGACGCTGGAGGTGCACGAGGCAATCAAGATGGACCTGCAGCAGTACTGGGAGCAGCTGCAGGAACAACTTGCTCAGATCGTAAAGCTCGTGCGCGGCAAACTCACAAAGCAGCAACGAATCACACTCGCTGCCCTTGTCACAATCGACGTGCATGCGCGTGACGTCATCTATGATATGGTGCAAAAAGGTGGGTGACTGAATTTTTTGCTTTAAACATTCCGTTTACATTTTTCCTGTGACGTTTCGATCACTGTCAGATAACCACAATATGGCACCACGGTAGCTGTGCAGTTCTGTTACTCACTAATGTTGTCATTTGGTGGCAGTCTGAGTATGGTTGCTGATAATTGTGGAAATGTCAAGAAAATGAGTTCATTGCAGACCAACAGCAACAATCAAAATACAAATTTAAGCCATCCATTATGATTAATGTCGACGCATTCACTTTTGGGGATCACCAGTTGTCATTTCAGTGTTGATAATAGTTGCTTCGAAATGCCCACAGTTTCTTAAAAAAAGTTACGTTTTTTTGTGGATAGCAAACATTAGCGTAGTGGTTCGAAAATCATACCTTTATACAAGAAGTTAAGGTTTATATCCTATTGCCACCGTGTTGTAGAGCAGGCATTGCTGTTGACATGATGGTGCTTCAGGCCACTGTGATATATTTTCCCCTGTTGTTATGGATGAATATGTCTGACCAAATACTATTAGCAATGATTACAAATAATTATAAAACACCAAAATATCTATGCAACAATTGTTTCAACCCTTTAAAATGGTTGTCTGTCATTTTTGATTAATGATAGATAATATGAAAACTGAACGGGAAGATGGCAAAAAATTACAAGATTACAAACATTTTCAACACGATAAACTTTTGTTACTGTCATTTTAAAAACATTTTCATGAAGCTTTCTAGTTTAGGAACCAAACTAACATCATGAGTAATAATAACTGCCCTCATTATGTCACATGACTTTTACATTGCACAATGTCATGTGACTTCAGAGGTGTCATCGGAGAATGACTTCCAGTGGCTTGCTCAGATGCGTTACTATTGGGAGAACGACAACTGTATTATTCGCATCATCAATGCCACTGTCAAATATGCATACGAATACCTTGGTAACTCTGCACGGTGAGTCGTTCTGTCTGTCACTGTATCCATGAACATTTAAATAATGTATTTTCCTGTAATTGTTTTAATGTTCTGTTATTATTAAATAAATTAATATTTACAAACCATGTTTAGAGTATAATTTAATATAATGTTTGGTGTTTTAGAAGTTTATTTTATTAGCATTTCTTAAAACATTGTATAGACTATTCTCAGTGTAATTATTCTTTTAGCAATTTAAGGGCTTGTGAAATACTACTACATATGTACGTGAAGCTTCTAAGATATAGATTAAGTGTTTTATAGAAACTTTCTGCTTATTATTATTACTCGTTACCAAAAGTAATCATTCTGTGGTGTTGTTTCGGTACTTACCTACATGTCTTGCCCCTATAGTCTGGTCATCACCCCGTTGACTGACCGCTGCTACCGCACCCTCATTGGGGCGTTCCAGCTGCACTTGAATGGGGCGCCAGAGGGTCCGGCTGGCACAGGGAAGACAGAGACCACGAAGGATCTGGCGAAGGCCCTGGCCGTACAGTGCGTCGTCTTCAACTGCTCTGATGGTCTGGATTACATCGCCATGGGCAAGGTGAGTGACATGTGGCATGTAGTTGTTATTATCGCTAGCAAAAATTCCCAGCCTCCAGATGGGGCTGTGTACACGTAGGTGAGGAGATGGTTTCGCAAAGTATTCATACTGACATTTTGAAACATTTACTTAAATTTTGAGTGTTTTTCCTGAAGCACTTTTCATAAGTTATAAACCTGATTAGAAGAGCAATCACAGAAAATATCTGGTAAGAACTTAATGAACTGTGAATTAAAAAAAACATGTTTTAAAAAGGGTTGTATATTAATTCCACAAAGTTTGGCGTTTAAGATGCAAATGTTCTAGGAGGAATATATTAGCAGACCCACACACATACATGCAAGCATGCGTGCACACATTTTTAACTTGATACAGAAGATGTCTAGATGGTTTTGGCATTCATTTTGTTTGGCGTTATAGTTTGATTTTGAGATTGGCTGAACACACTTGCCGGGTGTTGTAGTTCTTCAAGGGACTGGCATCAGCGGGAGCCTGGGCGTGCTTTGATGAGTTCAACCGCATAGAGCTGGAGGTGCTCTCTGTCGTGGCCCAACAGGTAGGTCTCTGCCAGTGTATGTCTGTCATTGCCCAACAGGTATCATTTATCACACATTTCCTATCTGTCTCTGCTGTCTGTCAGCCTGTTCATCTAAGCATACATTTGCCATCTTCCACCTATTATGTTCAAAATTATTTTGATAACTGCTACATTATGTGAAACTTACTTCTTACTTCAGTTGGCACAGATCAAAACTACAATAGATACTGTAACTGTCTGTGTCTCATGAAATGTTCTACAGTGTCACATTCCAGTTTCCTTCCACTGCAGGTTTCTCTCAACAAGCAATATGTATCATGCAATAATTTCCCCTCTCACTATATTTTCTCACATGACTCTCCTTTGCTTTTCATGTGCGATAGCACACCTAGTGTAACATGAAATATTCTCCCCAGATCCTGTGCATCATCCGAGCAGTGCAGGGAAATGTTGAGTACTTCATGTTTGAGGGCACGGAGCTGAAGCTCAACGCGAACTGTTACGTTTGCATCACAATGAACCCGGGCTATGCCGGCCGCTCCGAGCTTCCTGACAACCTCAAGGTATTATTATTATTCTCACTTAATGTTATACTTTAATTTTACCTACTCTTATCGATTAAAACAGTATTAGGATGCTTTTAATAACCTGTACAGACTGGTCATGCAGTGTGTTGATCAAGTGACATAGATGTCTGTACATTTACCTTTCAAAAGGCATGCAATATCAACATATATACTGCTGATCTTCATATTTTGCCACATTGTATAAACATAAGTGTGCTTTCTTAATACATAATCATTATTTATATGAGAATGTTAGTTTTTGTCATTGCATGTGAAGTTTAATGATTTATTGTATGCAACATTTTCAATAATGTTGAATAAATTACGATGTCATAATAACTCAGAGTTACATGTCTTGGCTATGAATGCTACATTTCTAAGAAAAAACTATGCATGTACAGGAATGGTTTTGGTCATAATGAAATAACACAATTAAAATATATGCATATAAAAATGTAAAAAGGTCATCTTAATGGTGGAAGGCGTGTGAGAATATGAAAGAAGAGAACATGGGTTTGAATCATCTGCTGTCATGTCAAGCCATGTGGGCCTTTTGTTCAACTACTCTGTAGTTCAGATGTAGAAATGATTACATGCCTGTAGACAATGCTGCATATTTGTATACAAATAGTTTGCACACATTAATGATAGCATTGCTGAATGCTTCCCAGAGCAGTCGAGATAATGTTCGATTGACCACGAATAGGTAAAATGAATGTAAAGTCCAAAAGACTGGATTCTCCACTACATAAAACCATTTACCTTCACCTTAATATAATTATATCCATTTTTAGTACTGTTATGCAATTCTGAATGACTGCAGATGCCAGATTTATGTTGCCGTAAAATGCTGTCATATCAGTGCTGTTTTTCTCAAGGTATTGTTCCGCACTGTCGCGATGATGGTGCCTGACTACGCGATGATCGGGGAGATCATGCTGTACTCGTTTGGCTTCATGGACGCGAGAAACCTGGCCGTCAAGATTGTCACAACATATCGACTGTGCTCTGAGCAGCTGTCATCACAGTTCCACTACGACTACGGCATGCGTGCTGTCAAGGCTGTGCTGTCGGCAGCTGGAAATCTCAAGTTGAAATTTCCAGATGAAAATGAGAATATTCTGGTGGGTGTCTGCATTGTACTAGTAGGGATACTTTGGAACATTATATGTGTATCCCCCTGTCAGCTGATGGCCACTTGCCTCTTTCTGTATTCATCTTGTTGTGTAGACCAGTGGTGTCTGTTACCAACTGATGATGTATGTATTTAAATGAAAAACATAGGCAGTTACTTTTTTTTTTTGAAGTATTCTGTCATTCTCCTTGTAGTGCCACTGAAGACACATTTTGTCCTGTACAGTGGAATTACAATGCTGTAGCTGGCGACAGCGGATATGAAATAGATACTGGAACAGGTTTATGTTTGTAGTAGTGTAACAGTGACAATGACTGTTCTTGTGTCACTCTGCTGGTTGGACTACACTGATGACGTTGTTACACCTGTTCACAATCCATGTTTACCTCCGCAGCTGCTGCGCTCCATCATAGACGTGAACCTGCCCAAGTTCCTCGCTCACGACATCCCACTCTTCAATGGCATCATCTCTGACCTGTTCCCGGGCGTCGAGCTGCCCCAGGCGGACTACAAGGTGTTCCTTGATGCACTGCAGGAGGTCTGCACCAAAAACAACCTCCAGTGTGTGTCGTTCTTCAGCGACAAGGTCATCCAGATGCTCGAGATGATGATCGTGCGACACGGGTGAGTGAGGGGGCACTGTCAGAGCCACAAGGAGTGCTTCTGTGTCGAGGATACTGCTAGTACATCTCACTTTCTGAAATCGGTGTGACTATTTCAGGACATGTAGTTAAAGTTCTGATTGAGCGACCAGTTGGCGTTCTCAACTTTGTTCGATGCAGAACACATTCCTGCATTCAGTGTTTTATTTTTGTAATTGTTTTGTTATAGATATTTCTCTTAAGTGTCTGTATTCTTTGAGTAATTGATGATATAAAAATATACTGCTATAGAAAGTGTATCTAATTTAAGCTTTTGGTACAAATATGTTCCAGCAAACCATAATTTGGGTGTATTACGTGACTACGAGCTGTTTATAAGTATCAACATTTCTATTGAGCATACCATACAAACATGACATTCATATAAAAACGTAAATTTAAAATTAGACAGTTCTATATAAAACATACATTTTGACATCACATTAATCTGATGACCATTGGCCTTGACCCTGTAGTCACATGACCTCGTACTATTGTCTCCAACAGCTTCATGCTGGTGGGGGAGCCATTCGGCAGCAAGACGTCAGTGATTCACTCTGTGGCCAATGCAATGACCATTCTTCATGACAAAGGGGAAGAGGAGTATGAGAGGGTCATCCATCGAACCATCAACCCCAAGTCCATCACCATGGGTCAGCTGTACGGTCAGTTTGACCCCGTCTCACATGAGGTACGACTTCTCTCCTGGTCTGTCATTCCACTCCATTCATATGATTAATTCCATTCATATATTTAATGTATTCATTTTATTCATACAGTATAGTTCACACATTTTTATACATTCACACATTATTCATTCCATTTATTAAATGTCTTATTCATTCATTAACTCAATGATTAATTTACTTATTCATTAACTCATTAATTTGTTTCGTGAATTCTTTAAGTCAGCACGCTGTTGTTTGTTGTTTACTAGACTGAATGGTATCACTACTTGTTTTGCTTGTTATCTAGAATGAATGTTGTAACTCCTTGTTATTTCTTGTTATCTAGACTGACTGTTGTGTGTCTTGTTCCAGTGGTCAGATGGCATTGTGGCAAACACGTTCCGTGAGTTTGCATCATCCCTAACCCCCGACAAGAAGTGGGTGATTTTTGATGGCCCAATTGATGCGGTGTGGATCGAGAACATGAACACGGTGCTCGACGACAACAAGAAACTGTGTCTGATGAGTGGAGAGGTCATTCAAATGTCCAATCAGATGAGCCTTATCTTCGAGACGATGGACTTGTCACAAGCATCGGTGAGTGTCTCTTGTGACAATCTCCTTCTCTTACATAAGGAGCTCATTGGATAAATCCATTACACAGAAATCTGTTACTAAATTTCAGGCACTTCAAAGTAAAAAAGCTGTCATCATATCACATAGGACACTATTTCTGCGAGACACTAGCGAAAGAGTCCTGGTGGAAATCCTAGGGAAAATTGTCAACATGCAAGATCAGTGTTAAGGAGTGAAATAAGGGTTTTAAAAAGAGCAAAATCGGGCGTATAAGCTCATAAGAATGTTAGTGAAACAATCCCCAGGTCTGTGCATGGATGAAGCAGTTATTGTCACCCCCTCAATGGGTATGTAGTTGTAGATGGCCCCTTTGTTTATTGATTTTAAATTGAGGTTAGATTTGATTATATTGCATTGTGTTGATGCTAACATAGGAAAATGCCTTTTTATATGTTGCACATGTACACTGATGCTGAAGACACCTTCACTAATGTATTGTTGGTTATGAGCCATTTAAAATCTCGAAAAATATCTATAAAATGTCCTCAACTGATCGATCCCTAGAACCGATAAAACCCCTTAACCAATTGCGAATTCAAAAAAGTGCACATTTTTCTTCTGAATGGTCATAGAAAATGTTGTTTGAAGTGTTGTGCCATACCCGTGTGTGTAACTGTGTGTAGCCAGCGACTGTGAGTCGCTGTGGCATGATCTACCTGGAGCCGACCAGTCTCGGCTGGCGTCCCATCCTCAAGTCGTGGATCCACGTGCTGCCCGAAATTCTGAAGAAGGAGGCGGGGGATGTGATTGTTGATATCTTTGAGTGGCTGGTCGACCCCTGTCTGGACTTCATACGCCACAACTGCAAGGTACGTGCTCGAGGAGAGTCTTGCAGCAGGCATGTGCATTATCGCTAAGGATTGACAAAGACGTGTGTGATTTCACGTAATTA
>JAODUO010000619.1:727500-769958 GCA_025642075.2 Ridgeia piscesae
TTTGTATTAGTTGTGTGAGTATCTGTGTAATTACATGTGTCTAGTACCTACTCATTAGTTGTTGTTGTCCAAGTACCAGTAATAGCCACTTTCAGTTCCTGCTTGTGGTTGCATGAACACTTGCACAAATATCTTTTGTATCTTCTAACATGTGATTCCTGTGGTATTAACATATGTATTGATAGAACCTACATGTCTTGTATAACCGATCAGTGAACCTGTAATTTGTGAATACCAGCAGCAACAACATGTTGTTGTAAAAAGACGTGTCCTGATGTGTATCATCAGATTGTCAGTGTTGTTGATTAACGTACAGAAATATTACATAATTGCAAGTAGTATTCTTAATGTACCATTACATAAGTATTTAAGTATTGTTGCGGAAGTACCTTCAGTATTTATTTATTAAACATCTAGCACCTTCGCTGTGTCACATTTACACACGGTACTCAGTGTTTCTGTACATAAGCATATGTAGTACTTGCATGGCCTTGCACAAGTACCTGCAGTACTTCTGTGTGTGCTGTAGGAGTACCTGCCAGCCCAGCCTGGCAACCAGATTCGATCCCTCATGTATCTTGTTGAGATGCTCATGCATGAGTCGGCCCATGCGGAGGACGCCAACGAGAACAGACATCTGCGCGGTTGGACCATCGTAAGTGTCTGTCCTGCCTGCTCGCAAACATGTCTTCCATCTCATTTTTAGTACTGCTTGATAATGCTTGCTAGTCATGTTTAAAATAAAAGATATTTCCAATCAAAAGTTTTCATTTTTCATATCCAAAAACCAGATTTTTCTTTTTACCTGTAGAGACTTTCGTCTGACGTCTACAGGTAAAAGGAAAGATCTGGTTGTTGGATATGAAAAATGAAAACCTTTGATTGCTAGTAATATTTTTTTAATAACGTTACATTTATTTTAAATTGTAATAATAATAAAACATTATTGTCATGCACAATTCCTGTTAAAATGTCAATGTTGTAATCAAAAGGTAATTACACCTCAGATGTTAAACCCATCCTCTGGAATGGAAAAGACACATTAGATTAAAAAATGTAGCAGCATCCTTATAATGAGTACTCTTATTGAAAAAAATAAATAATATTAGTAATATTAAATATTAAAAATCTTGATGTCTTCTTTTTGCAGCTCAGCATCATGTTTGCCATTCCATGGTCAATCGGTGCCCTCATTGATCCTGACGGCCGCAGTAAGTTTGACCAGTTCTACCGGGACCTTCTCCATGGCAAAGATGAGTCGAATCCCGTTCCCAAATCTATCGGGAAGATTGAGGGAATGTTCCCAGACAGTTCGACGGTCTATGACTACCATTTGGAGGTGGGATATGGACATAAATATCAACTCTGATTTTCCACTCCATCCACTTGTTCCTGTCGATTTATTTGATACCTTACTGTGTGTTTACACATTGTCCGACATTGGTACATTGCCAGGCGTTTTCATATTGTTCAGCGTCGTTCTATTGCCCTGTGGTGATGCATAGCACAGTGTTTACATATTACCCAGTGTTTTCCCTGTTGTCCAACTTTTAAACATTGCCCAGTGTTAACACAATATAAAGCCTGTACATGGTGCCCACATGTTAGCTCACTTTTATTCTTGGTCTAGTGTTTACACACTGCTTAATGTTTACACATTGTCAATCATTTACACATGTTACCCAGTGTTAAGACATCACATGACATTCACACAGTACCCCACCTCTGTCACAGTCACTACGACTGCCACATATATATTTTTATATAACATTGCCATGTTGGTTTAACATATTTATTTATCTGTCTTACAATATTGTCATATTGGTTTAGCATATTTATTCCAATATTTAAGCATTAATTATTTATAGGATGGTATGGACGTCCACAATTCTATTTTACTGATATACCTACCACAAACATCCACTGTTTATATGTACTTGAATTTTGTGTACATACGTTAGTATGTGATTTAAATATTACGTGTATGCACCCTTCTCGGTGCAAACTATATAATTCATTCCATATTATGATGTGACTGACCGTGTGTGTTTGTTCTGCCATCAGCTGAAGGCCCGCGGCTCCTGGAAGCTCTGGAACGACATGATCCGGTCGTCTGTGATTCCACTCACCCAGAAGGTGCAGGACATCTTGGTGCCGACTGTTGACACGGTCCGCTACACGTACCTCATGGATCTGTGCATCCGACACGAGCGGTAAGTGGCTGATGTCTCCGTTAGTCATTCAGCCTGAATCTCTATTTCAACCAATCATTGGCTGCCTTTCCAATATCGTATCATTTTCAAGATCTGTACTCTAACTTGCGTCGGGTTCCTGTGTATTTGTACTCATTGCTTACCCAGGTAATCTAGTTCAGGACTACTCTGTGTTCCTAGAGTTACTGACATTGGAAGTAGGGTTTATGTTTGTTGCTGCAGAAAAACTTTGGAATTTGCACTGCCTTGGTGTTAGATAGTTGAAAATATTCAAAAAGGCAAAAGCCAAGTTCTTATATAGCACAGTATCCAGTCCTCAGGACCGTTCAAAGCACTTTACGCTTTACTTCCCTGACAGACCTGTTCATTCAGACACCATCTTGACTTCTCTGGGAAGCATCCAGCCATATGCGACACTTAATGCACGAAGGCTGCTCGTACATATATCCACCACTGTCAATAGCCAGGTACTCATTTATACAGCTGAGTGAACTGGAGCAATGTAGAGTGAAAAAAACTTGCCCAAGGTTTTAACACTGCAGCACAGAATTCGAATCCGGGTTCTCGTAGTCGAGAGTCCGAAGCTCTACCCCTGAGCCATTGCATTGTGCAGAGAAAACCTAGCCGGTCATTTCATCCTTTTACCTTGATGACATTGTAATAAAACTATTGTCACCTGCTCCTTGACATGTCTAGCCATCTGTTATTAATTTGTTTACTGCGGCTTCCTTCCACTGTTACCTTTCTGTTCTGTCCGACAGACCAATTCTGTTTGTTGGGCCGACGGGCACGGGCAAGAGTGTGTACGTGCAGCAGAAGCTGATGCACGGCCTACCACAGGACAAGTACATCCCGACTTTTGTGAACTTCTCCGCCCAGACTAGTGCCAATCAGACACAGGTAGGTGGCAGCACATGTCCACAATAATGTGTTATACTTAAGTTGAATCTCAGTTTCTGTTTCATAAAGCCCGCTAAAATGTGAACATGCAAAATATTTGTTCTGTATGAAATAAAGTCGATGTGCTCAGATGTAGGTGTTGTCGCTGTGATGGTAAACTGACTGGAATGACTACAATATGGTTTCAGTTATGTTACTTTATCCCTCTGACTGGTGATAATCGATGATGACCCCTTAAGCATGCAACTAACTGTCCCTGCTGTAGTTGTGTGTTTGGCCCACACCTAGGCTGATTCCTTTGCCTTCAGTTCATCATCATGTCGAGGATGGACAAGCGTCGCAAGGGCTTCTTCGGGCCACCCATGGGCAAGAAGGCAATCATCTTCATAGACGACATGAACATGCCTGCCCTTGAGATATACGGGGCTCAGCCACCCATTGAACTCCTGCGACAGTTCTTCGACCACGGCCACTGGTATGATCTGAAGGACACGACCAAGATCGTACTACAGGATGTCCAGTTCCTGGCTGCGATGGGGCCCCCTGGCGGAGGGCGCAACCCCGTTACCCCACGATTCCTGCGTCACTTCAACATCGTTGCAATCAACTCGTTCAGCGACGAAACGATGATTCGTATCTTCTCAATGATCATGTCGACATATCTACGTGTGAGTGTCGTACTTTTTATTTATTTATATACTGTTTGTGTTTTCTGTTTGTGGTTTGTGATTGACATATTATAGAATACTCTATGTTAATAGAGATGTGAGGTCTGTAGATATCTCTGGAAGCTGTCTTAGTTAGCTATCTCTCATCACCAAAGACTAAAACGTAAGAAAGATGGATTGTATATTAAAATCATGTTATTTTGTATAGACAACATTCTACTTCTAACAGAGTGGTCTTCTTGTTTTTAAAATTAACTATTTAAAAACTGTAATTTGACCTCGGGGATCTGTCACTATACTACAGCAAATGGGCACATGCTAACTGATCGCCATTCACCAATAGCAAAATGAATCTATTTGTTGAAAAGAAAACTGTTTGCTAATTTAGCAAACTAAAATTGACAAGGTCATTAGTATTGTGCTCAGAATTTCCTCTGTATTCTGTAGCAGTTGGTGTGACACGACTACACCTACTCCAAGTAAACGTCATCTTTCTTTGATTAGTGCAGTTCCTGCGGGTTGCACTGTTCCACTTTTTTTTGAATTTCTAGAATAGTATACAAGCTTATTGTCCAGTAGAAACCATTGACTAATTTTCTTTCATTTGTTGAATATAGAAGAAAGATGATAAAATGTTATTCGCTATGAACAAAGACTATTGGAATTGTATTATGCTAATGTTATGATATGAATACCTTATTTTTCACGTTGTCGTCGATCACTGGATGTTATTACAGCGCCAAGAGTTTTCGCCCGAGTACTTTGGGATGGGCACCATGATTGTGCAGTCAACCATGGAGGTGTACAAGGCTGCGATGAAGAACCTGCTACCAACCCCTGCCAAGTCTCACTACGTCTTCAACCTGCGAGACTTCAGTCGTGTCACTCTTGGCTGCTGTCTCATCCGCAAGGAGCAGGTTGACAGCAAGAGGACCATGACACGGTATGTCAGTCTCTCTCCACATCTGTAGGGGGTGGGCACTCTCTCCACATCTGTAGGGGGTGGGCAATCTCTCTCCACATCTGTAGGGGGTGGGCACTCTCCACATTTGTAGGGGGTGGGCACTCTCTCACCACATCTGTAGGGGGTGGGCACTCTCTCCACATCTGTAGGGGTGGGCACTCTCTCTCCACATCTGTAGGGGGTGGGCACTCTCTCTCCACATCTGTAGGGTGGGCACTTCCCACATCTGTAGGGGTGGGCACTCTCTCTCTTCACATCTGTAGGGGTGGGCACTCTCTCCACATCTGTAGGGGTGGGCACTCTCTCCCACATCTGTAGGGGGTGGGCACTCTCTCTCCACATCTGTAGGGGTGGGCACTCTCTCTCCACATCTGTAGGGGTGGGCACTCTCTCTCCACATCTGTAGGGGGTGGGCACTCTCTCTCCACATCTGTAGGGGTGGGCACTCTCTCTCCACATCTGTAGGGGGTGGGCACTCTCTCTCCACATCTGTAGGGGTGGGCACTCAAATCTGACCAGAAACTGGTCATCAGTCAAATTGTGACATTGGTGACCAGTGTCGGAAGCCCATTATGGCCGCTACGTGGGTTGCACGTTCCCTTAAAGCTGAATATGAACAAAACAGATAGAGATTTGACTCAACACATGTGCATGCATGTGCACACACACAGAGTTTTATAATATATCTATTATATATATATATATATATATATATATATATATATATATATATATATATATATATATATATATATATATATATATGACTGTCTATAGCAGGTAGGTATTATTCATAATATATATATATATTATTTATTACCATTATTCCTGATGTTCTGATGTGTCACCTGTGTTTGATGTCCTGCGGCAGGTTGTGGGTGCACGAAGTGATGCGTGTCTTCTATGACCGTCTCATTGATGACACGGACCGCGAGTGGCTCTTTCAGTGAGTATCTCAGACAACGTTTCACACTCTAATTTAAGTTGGACTATTTCTGACATCAGTGTCAATCATACTACTCCTTATACCACTTTCAGTTATATAATTCCTGATATAGATTTCAATCATACTGCTCCTGAGGTTAATTTCAGTCAGGCTACTGACATTAATTTCAGTCATATTACTGTAGGTGTAAATTCCCATCACATTACGCCAGAAATCAGGTTCAGTCATATTACTCCTGATATCAATATAAATCATACTACTCTTGACGTCCGTTTCAGTCACAACTCCTGACATCAATTTCAGTCATACTACTCCTGATGTGTGTGAGTACTTCCCACAATTTGCATTATATCGTCAGCTCCCTATCAACTCCCCTGTGCCCTGTGTGTGTAGCTGGCTGACTGATCCCATGGTTTCAGGATGATCAAGGTGCTTATCAAAGAGCAGTTCAAGGACCAGTTTGATGCAGTCTTTGAGCACCTGGCTAACAACTGCCAGGGAGGACAGGTGAGTGTTGGCTGACAGGCTGCGGGAGGGCACGAGGGGTGTGGGAGATGGCTGTAGGGGTGGGGAAGATGGGATGTATGTTTGAGGGAGATGGGAAAATGTGTGATATTGGGAGACTTGAAGCTTTAGATGAAACACACCACACATGCCCCACACACCATACGCCACACGTACCACACACAATGCATGCATGCACCCATGCACATGCACATGCACATGCACATGCACATGCACATGCACATGCACATGCACATGCACATGCACATGCACATGCACATGCACATGCACATGCACATGCACATGCACATGCACATGCACAAAAACTCATGCACATGCAGGCACACATGCACTTCACGTGTACACATATACAAACACCCAGACACACACTACACACACACACTGTATACTGTGCAAATACACATACACACCATGTATACACACACACACACACACACACACACACACACACACACACACACACACACACACACACACACACACACACACACACACACACACACACACACCCACACACCACACACACACACACACACACACACACACACACACACACACACACACACACACACACACACACACACACACACACACACACACACACACACACACACACACACACACACACACACACACACACACACACACACACACACACCACACTACACATCACACTCCACATCACACTCACACCACACACACTCACACTCACACACACTACACACACACACACACACACACACACACACACACACACACACACACACACACACACACACACACACACACACACTAACACACACACTCACACACACTACACACACTCACACACACACACACACACACACACACACACACACACACACACACACACACACACATGTATGCATACACACACAGACACAGACATGGCACACATCGCATGTCTGAATAAACACACGCATGCATACACACATGCATGCAAACACACACACACACCTGTGTATGTTTGAGCATGCTAATCAACTAGTCTCCCTGGTGCAGCTTGATGGCAGAATGACACCTGTTGGCGGTAAAGGGAATAAACAGCAAAAGAAAGCTGTAAGCAACCTGTAGTTATATACTGATAAGTAGTAAGGTTAGCCATGGACGTCACTGGACCCGTAATGTGATACTCTGTTCTGCTACAAGGTTCTTCTAGCAGCAGTCTTTCTCTGTGTCTCCACTACTTAAATTATTTATCATTTTACTCTGGTGTTTGTCTGTGGAACATACAAGACAAAGGTGTTGATGAGCTTTATACAGAAGTGTGCAAAGGTTTCAGCACACTGTTTAATCTACCGGCTTTACACTTAAAAACATACTGTAATTTAATGCAGCTATTAGCAGATTGGGCAGATTATGAATTGAATGGTGTTCTTTCTGCATCTAATGATATGGTTTGAGTCCTACCTGATCCGGGGAACTTATGATGTCATACAGCATCCACCAGCCACTATTAGCTGCAATATCTCATAAACTGTGTGTCACATTTTTGTCAAATTTTGATTAGATATACTTTAGTGTACTGCCATGGTACATCGGAAATCCATAGTTCATTGAATCATGCAAAGGGTCACCCAAAAGGGCAAATAAACAGGAAATCTAGCTATTTTCAAAGTAACTGTAAATGCTCGAGACCAAAACTAACGCTGTCATTTATTGTTGTTAATATGTAACCAGTATAGTATGTAATCTTCTAAAACCTAATGAACAATATATATATATATATATATATATATATATCTTATCTTACATTGACAATGCTTCTGTTTGTCCCTATTGGGAGAGTTGTTGCAATTAACGTTTGTTTTATTTAAATCTTTACAATTCTTGTTTCGTTTCTGACCCAGCAGGTTTGTTTTATTGGCTGCTGCTGTATTTGTCACTGTAGTTAATTGTTATAGTTAATAGCTTTAGTTTTGATTACAGAAGATAGTAATTTTGATAAGTGCATACAGTTCTTACATTGGTTTTATATACTTAGCAGTGCATGATAAAAAGATCAATGTAAGCTTTGATTTAGTTTAGCATTTAATCCGTTGGATTGCTCAACTGTATTAGATAGCTAACCACATTCATTGTTTGTTTAAATCATCTCCTTTTCAAACGTTGACCGTCATGGGTCACCATTCTGTCTGTGTTGTGTCTTCTCACTGTCTATTTTGAATAAAATTAAATGACGTACCATGTTTGAAATCAGCAACCACTATAGTATTTCTGTATCACCTTAAGCAAAACCAGCAGCTGCTACACACAAGGTGAATGAGATGTAAGTGCATTTGTGACGTCTCTATTTAGGCGACTGAGGAAGACATGCGCAGTCTGATGTTTGGTGACTACATGAACCCTGACCTTGATGTGGAGGACAGGGTCTATTCAGAGGTGAAAGACATTGACAGTTTCTACGGCGTCGCTGAACAGTGTCTGGAAGAGTACAACCAAACCCACAAGACACGCATGAACCTTGTTATCTTCAGGTAACCATGTCTACTGCAAGCAGTGTCAATAACCATCGTCATGCACCAGGGGTCAGGGGTCAGAGCTGATTACGTCAGTGCCAACGAGCAGTATCCCTGGCTCATCACTTTGTGAAACTGAAGTTAAGCTCAGCCTGTGAAATTGCTCACTAGATCAGGCGATCGTAATAAAATGTATTTCAGCCAACCGTGGTTCGAGTAAAATGCAATGTTTTAAGGTGTAGAAGCAAAATAGTTGAAAACACAATACTGTTCAGCTGCTAATGCTATTGGGTGAATTGGTTATTATGTTAGAATGCCTAGAAGTTGTTTTGTCTTAAAATTGGAGCAAGTATTTGCACTGTTCTCACAGGTGACACAGTTGTGACTGGTAAACTCAGTTACTAGTTTGACTTGACTAACATCTGCACTTCACATCGGAGATCTACCATGGGTAGTTTTGCATGACATAGTCATGACTTGGTCATCATCCATTTTTATCTCTATGGGGATATTATTAGCTAACAGGTCACAAAATGGATAGATCAGCCATACATAATTTTTCAGTAGTTAAAAGATATTTGATCAGGTAACAAACAAAATAATATATATATATATATATATATATATATATATATATATAATTATATATATATATATATATATATATATATATATATCATGAGATTTAGTGATGCTGTAAAATTATGTGTTTTTCAGATACGTACTGGAGCACTTGTCACGAATCTGTCGTGTGCTGCGGACACCAGGTGGCAACATGTTGCTGGTCGGAGTCGGTGGCAGTGGGCGACAGTCACTCACCAGACTGGGGGCGTCCATGGCTGGCCTTGCCCTCTTCCAGCCAGAGATCTCCAAGAACTATGGAAAGACCGAGTGGAAGGAAGATCTCAAGGTGGGTGGTCTGAAGATGCCATGTGGGTGGTCTTGTTATGGTGTGTGGATGGTGTTGTTATGCTGTGTGTGTGGTGTCACCACCCAACATGCATCTGGTTATGAATGTTGGGTGGTTTATTATGCCATGTGGGTGGTCTTGCTAAGCTGTGTGTGGTCTTGTTACGCTATGTGGGTGGTCTTATTATCCAGTGTGGGGCCACAGGTGGGCAAGGAATCCACTGGCAAGTGCAACATTATAGAGAGTCCAACATTTGATCTATTTTGCCACACCTATGAGACATCTGTAAATAAAATTCAAAGTAGCATCTCTTATCAGATTATGAAACAGGATTCACTTCTTTCAATGCAAAAGGAAATATTCAACTGATATTAATACGGACTTTATTTAAATGATGATTTTCTCCAGTCATTTCCTGCACTATGCTTTCTAAATATCAAGTTTGAAGACATTTCATATCACCATCTCATGGGAGCTGTCTGATGAAGACTTCTGATAGCAATTGAAACGTAACAGAAAAACAAGTTAAATAGACTATGAACTAGGTAAGTGTATCCCCTACTACAAGTGGCTTGTGTGTAATTGTGTGTGTTGGTTGCCAGAACCTGCTCAAGAACACAGGGTGTATGGGCAAGACGACAGTGTTCCTCATCACAGACAGTCAGATCAAGGAGGAGTCGTTCCTTGAGGACATTGACAGTCTCCTCAACACTGGCGAGGTGCCCAATCTGTTCGCTGCCGACGAGAAGGCAGAAATCATGGAGGTCAGTGTCATATGCGAGTCATAGGAATGTTTATATTGCACCACATATCCAGATATTAAACAGGCAGAAGTACTTCAAATACAGCACTGGTAAACATAAGGAGTTTAGAACCATTTTAGACACGGGTGTAATATGAGTTTATACAGCATGTGTGAAAAATATTGGTTGAAAAAAGGTATCAGCAAAGTATTAAAAAAACAGGTATTGAAAACAAGCCACTGCTTAATTCTTAATCATTAAGGAATGCTTGTAAGAATATCGACCTTTTAGAATATATGTAATAGTTTAGTATAGTATAGTAATACAGATCACCTTCAGAAGTACAATCATAAAACAAGCAAATTAAACAACCAATTGTGACATTGCTGTCTTGTCATCTGCAGACGATGCGGCCGATCGCGCAGGCCGGGGACAAGATGGCTGAGTTCAGCCCCCTCGCACTGTTCGCATTCTTTGTGAACCGATGTCGACAGAACCTCCACATCCTGATCGCGTTCAGCCCGATTGGGGACGCTTTCCGCAACCGCCTCAGACAGTATCCCTCTCTCATCAACTGCTGCACTATCGACTGGTTCCAGGTATGTACCCCTTGTTCTTTCTCATCTTGTCAAGTTATGTTGACTTTATTTTATTTTATTCAAGGTTATATTATTCATACGTTATTTTTTAAATGTTTTATTGTTCATAATATTTTATTCAGTTTTGTTGATTATTTTATTTTATTCAAGGGTTTGTTGTTTTTTGGTTGTCACGATGATACGCCATCTTGATGTCAAATAGTTGAATGTCCCTGGAACCCAGACAGTGCTGTGGTATTTTGATGGATAATGTCACCAGGGAAGCTCCAACAGTGATGTATGTGTTCTTTAGACCAACCAAAGATGTGCAGCCGAAAATGTAGTGGGCAGTTTCCCTTGCATGATTACAGTAGACCCTGCCCTGCCTTCCTGTAGTCTTGTGTGGCCCATCGAGGGTGTTGCTGACAAGAAGCTGGACATTATGTAATCACTAATCATCCCAGTTGTTGCAAATGTGAACTTATTGTTAGTAAATGTACATATCGAGCTGTCATTGTCTAGCAGAAACATAGCATGAGTGATGTTAGTCATTTAGAAGATTTATTTCACATGGAAACTGTCTTAGTATAGCTGTGACCGTGACCAATGTGGGGTGTTCTAGGCGTGGCCGGACGATGCCCTGGAGAGGGTGGCCCACAAGTACCTGGAGCAGGTGGACATTGAGGACGATGAGAAGGAGGCCACCATCAACATCTGTCAACACTTCCACCAGAGCTCCATCGGCCTGTCCACCAGGTGTGTCCAGTGTGTCCTCTCACGGTCACCTCCAGGGCCTCTGTGTAGATGTCCTGTGTCATGGCATGCTGTTTGTATTTCCGTGATTTTTCATAGAAAGTGTAAGGTTGTTCACTGGCCGACTTCCTGTTGAGGTAATAAAATATTATTAGAATGCTTCTATTTTAAGTAGAAACCCTATAAATATGAATTACAAATGTTGAATGTAACATGTAAGTGATGTACAAAAAACCATATACATACACATATGCATTGAAAAGTAAATAAGATTGATCTTTGTGATTGATTGTGGGTGAAACATTACACCAACTTCTGTTCCTACTGTGATGTCATGTGATGTTTCTGTGGCAGGTTTCTACTGGCCCTCGGTCGACACAACTACATCACGCCAACGTCCTACCTGGAGTTGATCGGTGCCTTCAAGACCTTGATCACGCAGAAGCAGGAGTCAACCATGAAGGCAAAGCGGCGTTACATCATTGGTCTCGAGAAACTCGCCTTTGCTGCCTCACAGGTAACTGCCTACACATTCCTTAAAACACAACTGCCTTCTTGGCACTTACATCAAGTACATGTGGTGTTATTTATAGATTTGACATGAGCTTCTTATTTTTCAATGATGGACTTCGCTTATGATCGCATTATTTTCTGATCGTCGAGGGCTAAAAACCACGCATGCAGGAGCACATTTCTAACATTTGTGTTTGCTGTTTTGGCCACCAGGTGGCAGAGATGCAGAAGGAGCTAGAGGAGCTCCAGCCACAGCTCGTCATCTCGGCCGCAGAGAATGAGAAGATGATGATCGTCATAGAGCGCGAGTCCGCCGAGGTGGCGCAGACGAGCGAGAAAGTGCGGTCTGAAGAGGCAGTGGCCAATGAGCAGGCAGCGTCTGCACAGGCCCTCAAGGATGAGTGCGAGGCGGAGTTGGCAGAGGCCATCCCAGCCTTGGAGGCAGCCCTGGCCGCCCTGAACACACTCAAGGTGGGGACACCGGCGCTTGGGATGGTTGTGATCTGTTACGATTACTTTTAAAGTTAATACAGTGATTCATTATGATGGTATAAACTGGTTTACTTCCAATTAGGACTGTACTGTGAAACACGTTTATGAAAATACATTTTATGAGTTAATTTAATTCACTTATTTTTGGTTTATTTTATATAATAGTTATGACGTTTTAATATACCGTAACTATTTGTGTAATTATGTGAATATTTGAGAAAAGTATGTCATATATCATAATTGTTTAGTATATTGTCTTTTATGTTTTCATCTAATATAACATTTACTACTATATCATTTTATAAACCTCCCTATGATTGTGTGTATGTTTTAAGCACCTATGAATGGGCTGGTCCCTGCTAGTTATAATAGTAATGCAGTGTTTTTCTGTAAACTGATACTCTGTGATTTCTTGTACATTTTGTCATATAAAGCTGCTCAATGTAATCCGTGTAATCTGAGGTGATTCAGTCAAAAAATTGTACTATGAAATGAGTAACTATAAACAGATTAAGATGAAGTCATTCACTGTATAAAATTACTATAAATTGATTAACTGTGTAATATAAAGTGTAATATAAATTGATTCCACTGTAAGCATTTTAATATAAAGTAATTAATTAACTGTAAACATATCGGAAAGTAAAGTGGCAGTATTAATACAGTGCATTCTGCAGTTGCAGTATTGTGATTTCACCAGAAACATTCTAGTCACACCCGCTGCTGTCTTACTTAAACACACCTGCTGAGTGCTGACCATGTGTTCTGTCTCAGCCCGCTGACATCACCATTGTGAAGTCCATGAAGAGTCCACCAGCTGGCGTGAAGCTTGTCATGGCTGCTGTATGTGTGATGAAGGACATTAAACCCGACAAAATAAATGACCCGGCTGGCACAGGCCAGAAGGTATGTATGTCACAGTTTTGTCACTCACTCGTCAATGTAGACCCAGATATGTCACACAATACCTCATGATCCAAGAAGCCAAGAACAGTCATGTTTGAGAAACTTTTGCCAACAAAAAGTAGTTACTGTTATCACTGTTACTCTTACCATTGTTACTCTTACCATTGTTACTCTTACTATTGTTACTCTTACCATTGTTATTCTTACCATTGTTATTCTTACCATTGTTACTCTTACCATTGTTACTCTTACCATTGTTACTCCTACCATTGTTACTCCTACCATCATTACTCCTACCATTGTTACTCTTACCATTGTTAGTCCTACCATTGTTACTCCTACCATTGTTACTCCTACCATTGTTACTCCTACCATTGTTACTCCTACCATTGTTACTCCTACCATTGTTACTCTTACCATTGTTACTCCTACCGTTGTTACTCTTACCAATATTACTCTTACCATTGTTACTCTTATCATTGTTCACATTGCTACTCTTACCCTTGATAATGTTATCAATATTCTCGTTACTTATTATTACATTTACCATTGTTACTGTTATCATTGTTCTCGTAATAAAGTTTCTGTTATTACCCTTGCTGTTGTCACTATTCTCTTTTCACCATTTGGTCACTTTGATCATTGTTTCTCTAATTACTTTCTTATCATTCCTCTTGTAGCCACTCTCATATCTACCGTCTGTTCACTGTTACCTACTGTTATTTATTTCTTCCTGTAATCTTATCGTTATCATCATGTCATGATGTCATGTGTCACAGATACTGGACTTCTGGGGGCCGTCCAAGAAGCTGCTTGGAGACATGAAGTTCCTGCAAGACCTAAAGGAATATGACAAAGACAACATTCCTGTAAGTCTCGTTGTCCCCAACTTTTAATATTCATTCTAATTATGTGCAGACACTTGTCCCTTGTGTGTGTCCATGGTTAACAAGTTTTTCAAATAAACAATTTGTGGAAAATAAGTTTGTTAGTATTTAGACATTTTGTTCCTGTGAAATGATATCTGCATGCTGATATTTTCAGATTAGCAGAATCCAGTATAGTTTCAATATATATTTAACAATATATATATATATATATATATATATATATATATATATATATATATATATATATATATATATTAAATTCATATGTATGTATATATATATATATATATATATATATATATATATATATATATATATATATATATATATATATATATGTATATATATATATATTATATGATGTGTGTATATATATATATATGTATATATTCATATATATGTATATATATATATATATATATATATATATATATATATTATTAATATTATATATTATTAATGTTTTTATTAAATAAATATTATAAATAATAAAAAATGATATACTAATCATAATATTAATAATAAATTATGTTATGGTTTGTAATCGTTC
Organism: Ridgeia piscesae; assembly: GCA_025642075.2. Lineage (NCBI taxonomy): Eukaryota > Metazoa > Annelida > Polychaeta > Sabellida > Siboglinidae > Ridgeia > Ridgeia piscesae. The sequence goes on from JAODUO010000619.1 coordinate 742,532, forward strand.
TGTTTACCTGCACACATTGTTTATAGCATATTTAAAGCATTAACTTCCACCAACTAACTGATTCACTTGCTCTTGCTCTATGCCACAGGTACCAGCGATGGCGAAGATTCGCAAAGAGTTCCTCACAAACCCCGACTTTGACCCGTCGAAGGTGGCGAATGCATCGTCCGCAGCTGAGGGCCTGTGTAAGTGGGTGTTGGCCATGGAGATCTATGACCGGGTCGCAAAGGTCGTCGCCCCAAAGAAGGAGCGACTGAAGCAGGCAGAGGAGGAGCTGTCAGAGACAATGAGACAGCTCAATGAGAAACGTGCCATGTTGAAGGAGGTTGTTGACAGACTCGCCCTCCTCAACAAGCAGTTTGAGGAGGCCACAGACAAGAAGCAGAAACTCGAGTATCAGGTACGTTGGGTTCCGATGCATTTTGCAGTATTGTCCTATTTTAATATGAAAGGCAAGCATGCTAATGAAACATGATTAGCTTTTATAAATGTGTTTGGAACATGAAGAAATAAAGCCGTATGTCAAAAAATTAAGTCAATATACAAAAGTATATTAAGTCAAGCACGGTGAAAACACCTCTGACTCACTTAATCTAAGAATATAACGGTTTATGCGTGAATGATTCCTGACGTGTCTAGTTGCATTGTCTCTCTCCAGGTGGATCTGTGTGCGAAGAAGCTGGTGCGTGCGGAGAAGCTGATTGGTGGACTTGGAGGCGAGAAAGACAGGTGGACACAGGCAGCGGAGCACCTACAGCAGGTCTACGACAACCTGCTGGGGGATGTCCTTCTGTCCGCAGGGGTCATTGCCTACCTGGGCCCCTTCACGGCCCACTTCCGTGAGGAGTGTATCAAGGAGTGGATCGTCCTCTGTCAGGTGCAAACGTTATTTCACAGTCGTTTCTGCACTCGGCAAAATTAACCGACTAGTACCGTGTGCAATAACTGACTAGTGTTATGATGTGTATTAACTTACCAGTATTGTGTGTTTTAGCTGACTAGTATTATCCGATTAGTATTATGTGTGTTAACCGACTGGTATTATGTGTTATTGTATGATTTGACTTACTTTGGAGCAACATTTTTTTGATGAATGCGACGTTTCAGCCCGTCAGCTATGGGCCTTGTTCACGTACTGGTGTCACATGTGTTGGCTCATTATCCCACCGAAATCTGAGCCAACACATGTGACACCAGTTCGTGAACAAGGCCTGTACCTGAAGGGCCGACACGTCGCACACATTGACAAATGTATGCTCCAAAGTAAGTCAAATCATACAATAAACCATTCTTGGAGCAATGAACAATATACTCAATATAGTATTATGTGTATTAACTGACTAGTATTATGTGTATTAACTGATTTGTTATTATATGTATTTCAATTAGATATTAAAATCCCCCCTGCACGTGGTGGCGCTATAATCATTGCTAAAAACATCTTTTTCACACAGCCTTTGGAATACACGTTTACAAATTTTTACTTATTAAGTTTAGTATTGATATAATGTATCAACTTAATTGTTTTTTCTTACTGATATATTTAATGCTTTGGCATTTGAACATATTTCTGTATCTTAATATTTCCACATATTTTATGTTAACGTATTTTTGTTGGTAGCTTTGAGCAAATTTATAATGATGCTGGAAATATGTACTAAGAATTTTTTTTACATATTTCAGGACAAGAAGATCCCGTGTTCGTCAGATTTCTCCCTTACCCGCACCCTGGGGGAGCCAATCAAGATCCAGTCATGGAACATTGCTGGTCTTCCCAAAGACGCGTTCTCCATTGACAATGGCGTCATTGTCGCCAACTCTAGACGATGGTAACACTTCTGACCATTTTCACAAACTCAATTTGCATTATCAGTCATTTGTGCAGTCATTGATACAATATAGAACAGTTGATTTCTCCAAAGATTAACCTGAAACGAGAGAGTGAGAGTGTCAGAAGAAGAGGTGGCTACACGTCACTGTCTGGTAAAATAATTAGATTTTCTAGAGAACTTAAGACACCCCAAAATAATTCAGCTCTCGGTTGTTGATCAACAGAGTAAATAACATTAGAACTGAAGACATTCAGTGTGTGAATGTGTAGAGTCAATTGTTTAAACTTAAAAGAAGGCAGTAGAACTGGAAACCAAAATGTGGCATTAGTCAAGAAACAGTGTAGGTTGGTCCTTAGAAAGTACTCACTGACTCGGACAACAATACATTACTGAGACCAGAGCTGTATGCAGAGACCCGTCTACCTGGGATTTGAACAGGTAATACCCATTGTAGATATGCCTTGAAAATGGGTGTTTTTAGTTTATTTCAGGTCATAAAACCCATCTCAGCTACATTGTATGTATGTGAGTCAACATGCATGTGTCCACCAAAAAGGTATCACTAGCAAATATTGTATCCTGCATAAAGCCCTGACTGAGACAAATAATCTGATTATTGGGTTAATGCTAGCAGTGTGAATATGTTTTAAAATATCACTGACACTGCTCAAAAACCAGCTTATCTAAATTCGATGCTGCCTATCCTCCTTAGTTTCCTAGCATCTTCATCCATCCATTGACGACTCACACATTGTCTTACGGTCATGAGTTTGCTTGATCCCTTGGTTTGTGGCGCCACTGAGCTTCATCTTCAAGGATATTGGCACAAAAGAAGTCATTATTATTATTATTATTATTACAAATGAGGGTGGGTTATACATATGTGGATGATTTTGTGACTTATGGAATGCCAAGAGCGCATCCTAGTCTACTTGGTGTCCATAGCTTTGGATTTCAATCTTGTTAAACCTTACTAAATCTAATTATGTGACCTTGCAGGCCGCTGATGATTGACCCTCAAGGTCAGGCGAACAAATGGACAAAGAACATGGAGAAGGACCATAAGTTGTCACTGATCAAGTTGACAGACAGTGACTACATGCGCACCCTCGAGAACTGTATCACCTTTGGCAACCCCCTGCTGCTAGAGAACGTGGGGGAGGAACTCGACCCTTCACTTGAGCCCCTCCTGCTTAAACAGACCTTCAAGCAGAGTAAGTCACCCACATAACTGACACCCAGCCACGGGGTGTTTCACGAGTGTAGAGAGCTCATCAAGAAAATGGTCATTAAATAGAATCTTGTGTTAGTATAAGGAACCGTTTTAAAATGTGAAAAGCAGCTGAGGTATGAAGAAGGACATTATTTCCATGACACACCAGAGAAAGTCTCCCACTCACTTGTCAGGTTGTGACAGTTTTCGGTATACAAAATAACTGATACACCTAGAGGTTGCCACTGGGCTAAATTTGAGCAGTGCAAAACAGCTGCTGGCCATAGCTCGGCCCAATTCGGTGTCACACTATGATACCGATGGAAAGGCTGGTAATTGGTCTATCCAAATTTACATAAATGGTCAATGAATGAGCATGTTTCTCACAAACAACATCTTGATTCTTATTGATGCAGTTTTTCTACGATTACAGCAAAGGTTGGTTTTGTCTGCTATTTTGTTTGTATAAATAAAATTATTTCATATTCACATCACTATACCTTCCTCCCAGAAAAAATGTAATGGTGTTCACCGAACGGCATTCCCACAGTCTTACATATATTGTTTACACTGTATAACACACTTTATTGTACCATAGAAACAAATTGCCAACATGCCCTGTCCACCAGGTGGAGCTGAGATGATTCGACTAGGCGAAAACACAATTGAATACAGCAAGGACTTCCGGTTTTACATCACGACGAAGCTGCGTAACCCGCACTACCTGCCAGAAGTTGCCACCAAAGTATCAGTGCTGAACTTCATGATCACCCCCGAGGGACTGGAGGACCAGTTGCTGGGGATTGTCGTGGCAAAGGAGAAGTGAGTCCTGTCTGTCTGTGTGTCCTGGGCTCGGGTACTCGTTGCGGGGGGGGGGGAGGTGATTGCATGCACTGTGGGTACATGAATGGTGGTCTCAATTACTGTGTACTATAATTATATAAGGTTACATTAGATGGGGACACATCTTATGCATAGTGCACATATGAATGTCTTCATGCACATTTGTGTGGGTTTCTATCTGAAATGAAGGCATTTGTGTTAAGTATGTCACACTCAGTGCACGCCATATGATGTGTCAACTCACTATGTTTGGTCAGCGTGTGTCATGTGACATGTTAGCTCACTGTGATTGGTCATTACATGTCATGTGATGTTCCAGGCCAGAGCTTGAGGAAGAGAGACAGGCGTTGATCATCACAAGCGCCAACAACAACCGTCAGTTGAAGGAGATAGAGGACAAGATCCTGTCGACCTTGAGTCAGTCGGAGGGCAACATCCTTGAGGATGAGACCGCCATCGAGATCCTCGACTCGTCCAAACTCCTCTCCGATGACATCGCCAAGAAACAGAAGGTGGGGACGTGGACAGTCGTCAGCTGAACCAGTAAATTATAATAGGCTTAACGGGATTTAACAAGGTTTTGTAAGATTAAGAAGACTTAACACTATTTAATAAACTTGCCAATATTGAACAAGATTAAAAAAAAATTATTAAGATTAACCACACTTAACAAGACTTAACAGAGTTTAACGAAATCAATTCTATAGTATCTTGAAACATTGTTTGATTTCATTGTCCATGCCTAATTCATTCATTGTTTACACACCAGGTGGCTGAGGATACGGAGAAAAAAATAGACGAGACACGTCAAGGATACCGACCAATTGCAAAGCACTCGTCGATTCTGTTCTTCTCTATTACGGACCTGCCAAACATTGATCCGATGTACCAGTACTCCTTGTCCTGGTTCTTGAACCTCTATGTTATGTCCATCCAAGACAGGTAGGACACTTGTTAGTGTGACCATGTCTTAGTGCAGATGTTGCAAGACGGACATTATACTTTTATACGGAGAAATATTTCTAATATTATCACTTGTGATGCGTTCTATCCAGCATGGGGGAATAATGTGAGGAGTAAAGGATGTCATTGTGCTTTTGAAATAATTGCTTTTTTGTGTGTTTAAAATGAAATAATTTATGATGTTGTGGTGTACATTAATATGTGTTGTGATTGTATTTCTTTTAGCAGACAAAATTGGTTATTAGTAGTTATTGTTTTATAGCATTTTAATTAGTTGTCACCTTTTGCATGTTTAAATGATTGTAGTTATTACATCTTATATTTTTTATTGATTACCATATTGATGCAGAGTTTCTGCATATTGAAGTTTAAAATGTATAGCAAACTGTTGAAGAGTGTTTTGAAGAAATGAATTGTTTAATGCGTGATTCCCTTTCGTTGTCATAGCAATAAGTCGAAGCTACTCGAGCGACGTCTCCGCTACCTCCGAGAGCACTTCACCTACAGTCTCTACATCAATGTTTGTCGCTCGCTCTTTGAACGAGACAAACTTGTCTTTTCCTTTCTTCTCTGCACAGCCCTCCAGATGTGAGTAGTGTCCACCAGGTGGCACTGTGGTGGATCGACCGGTAGACATAGCGGGACCTGATCGCCGCCTTACTGTCTAGTTCTCGTTATTGTCTTGTCTAGTTATTGCCACTTTTTAGTTCTTGCCACTGTCTTGTTCTCGCCACCTAAAACCCTGCTTCACTTATGATTCTTGTTGGACAAATGTTTTTCTGTGTCAGCAGACAAAGACAGACATTTATCACCAACAAAAATCACTGCTATAGGCCATTAGTGTAGTTGCAAATAGTTCTAGCTTGCTTAGCTTCCAGTTGCCAGTTCTCCTTCCTTAGACGCAATCACTGCTAACATGTCTTTCACACTGAGGTTGTTAAAACCCACTGACCACCAACATGTGTGTTAATGAATCAGTCTTGGTGTTGAAATTTAAGGGTTTCAGTAGGAAATGGCGTGTTTACATTAATTACAAAGTTATGGCTTTTGATATGTCATCAAACTTTCACCAGGTCATGTGCCCTTTCTTAAATTAAATTACCCCAGCTTGCTCTTTTTGGATTTGAAGAAACATTGAACTGTTGAATTCAATTTTTTTTCATTTCAACTAAAGTTATTTTCAGCCGGAAGTATGTTAGAATGCATACTGCATAACACAATTTTATTGTAATATACAAACGGATAACCCCCACAATTACGCCACTAACAATCTTGCACCACGTCCCCTTGTCAGTGTCCACTGCATGCTTCTCACGTGAATGTTTCAGCAGAGACGGATCGCCAACAGTTTGCAAGCCCCGGGCAGCGGTTCAGTTCAGCAATGGCTCTGTGGTGTATCGTTCAGTGCAGTCTCTGTAAATGTTTGCAAACGTTGTCGTTGCAGCAACAAGTCGAAGATCCTGGAGCGTCGTCTGCGTTACCTCACCGACCACTTCACCTACAGTCTCTACACCAACGTGTGTCGCTCTCTCTTTGAGAAAGACAAACTCCTCTTCTCTCTCGTCCTCTGTTCTAAGCTACTCCTGTGAGTACTGCAGCAGCTGCTGCACAGTCGGGTTGTGCACCTTTCTTTGTCATGGTTTGTTGTGATGGTTTGTGGTGGTTTGTGGTGGTTTGTGGTGGTTTGTGGTGGTTTGCCCATTTTGTCAATGGAATTGTTTTGCACATTTGGTTGGTCGTCTTGTTTTCTTTGGGTTTCAGTTGTGTGGTTGATGGTTTGTGTGGTGTTTAGTACTTTTGGTTGGCCGCCTCGTTTGTTTGGGTTTTACACGTTTGATTGATGGTTTGTGTAGTGTTTTTGTGTTTCGTACCTTTTATTGGCATACGCTGTATTGCACATTTGGTTGATGGCTTTCTTTGTTCATATTTGCACCTTTGATTGATGACAATGTTTGTGTGGTGGTTTGCGCATGTAACTGATTCCTTGATTGTATCATGTTTTGCATGTTTTAACTTGTCTGCGTGGTGTTTTTGTTGGTGAAAGCTATGTGTTTCCATATGCTGTTGATGACATCTTCCAGGTGATGTTTTGCACAATTGTTTGATGACATCTTCCGTATGGTGCTTACTACATCTGGTTGCTAACATTTTCAGTGTGATGTTTTGTACATTTGGTTAACGACATTATCAATGTGATGTTTTGCATATTTGGTTGATGACTTTTCATTGTGTTTCATTGCACAGTTGACTTGGTGCACAATTCACAATTTTGTTTTGTAGGTATCGGTGGGTTGCTTTGCACACGTCAATGAACTTACACTGATCTGGTGCACAAATAGTACAGTTCTTACAATGCATTTGGCACATTTTCTGGTTTTATTGTTGTATAAACATTTGATTGTTGTTTTGTTCATCGAATGTTGCACGTGTCTGCATGCATTGCAACAAGTTTATTTTGTGATGTTTTGATTATTTATTGGTTGCCTTGGTTTATTGTGTTGGTGTTTGTTGCGCATATTAAGTGAACACTGGGTGTGGTTATTGTTATGAAGTCAGTGTTCAAGTATTGATCATGAACAAGTCCACTCTCAAGTCAAATTCTAGTCCAAGTACATTCACTTGCAGTGATCAACAGTAATAATGTTACACAGAATCCAGATATTTTTCAGAAATATTGTGACCCATCTAAACAAAATTAGTCACATATCGGTAATTAAAAAAATTGAGTTATTGATACCACTGGAAAGAGCACAGTCCCAGCTTTCACACGATGTATCATGTAAGAAGATACATTGTACATCAGTTACAAGCGAAGTAACGGGTCATCAAATGTGTGGGGTAAAAACCTTCAAACTGAGAAAACTTCCTTCAAGGTTTCAACAACTTTTTGTCATGTTTCATGGAATTGACCTTAGTTACCATGGACAGATCTTACTGAAATAAATTCAGAGCGTTACTAGATAATGGCATGCTGAAGATATTCTGTTAATGTGAAACCAAGATCTTTGTTAGAAAAGAGTAGCGGTACAATTAATTACTGATAATTCCTGTACCTTCATTGGCTTCACCAGTAAGAATCTCAACCGATGGTCACATTTAATAAGTTTAATACTAAAGAATAACAGAGCTACATAATGACAAGAGATCTGTGACAGTGTCCAGATAATGAGAACACTTAAGAGAGCGCACTTATCACAGTGTCAGTTATATTACTGATTATCATAGTTACATATGAACCATTATTTGTGGCTTCCCAACTCATCTCTAGCATTTATTGATGATGTGGTGTTGAGAAATAAAAAATATTTTATCTAAGTGTTGATCATTTCTATCCATAGCGATGTAGAATTCTTGAAAACCTTCATGTATGTAGAAACTTGTTTAGTCATACTATTCGCTTTCATTCCTAAAACAAGCTTCAGTTGCTACTACTTTCTGCTTTGTTCTGTATTAACGCAATGTCAACATGCTTTAGTCTGAATTATATGTGTGTATATATATATATATATATATATATATATATATATATATATAGACACATCACAATGTTACATTATTTTATAAATGATTTATACATTTGTAATTATATGTATTATTTAAATAAATGTCAATAATGATAGTTGCTTTATAAATATTGTGATATGTGATATCTATTTGACATTTTATGTGGTTTATGTATTTAAATATTAGTACAGCACAACAAATAAAGACCATAGTTATAAAAATATATTTGATGACGTTTTATAATTTATATACAATACTCAAATAACTGTTGTCCCTGAACAAAACATTTTGAACACAATTCTAATAACAAAATAACATTGCAGTTCTCTCCCACAATGCACAGGTCAAAGGACGAACTGGACCCCGACGAGTTCCTGTTCTTCCTGACAGGTGGCGTTGGCCTTGAGAACAAACTCCCGAACCCTGACCCCTCGTGGCTGTCAGACAAGAGTTGGGATGAGATCTGCAGACTTAGTGATATGGGAAAGTTCAAAGGCCTCAAGTAAGTTGTGGCATATTATTAGAGGGTCTCTTTTGTGTCACTAGCACAGGAATTGGGATAGGTACAATGTTTGTTTATGTGTGTCTCGCAAACCTGAAGAGTTTTGTATTAAAATAATTGGACATTGCATTGATTTATCAAGTTTACTTTCTTGGAGGTAGAAAACGATGCCCAAATTGAAAAAGTAAAGTACCTATGAACTCATCTCATGGCAGATGTAAGCATGCTATTACGTTATGTAGGTAAACATATCTTTCTAACCATGACTCATCTGTAAGCACACCAGCCATAACTGATAGATATGCTGTACTTTACTAATTCAAGTGGTGCCATCTATTGGATAACTGTGACCTACATGTATTTTAAGCCTTCGTTCATTTCCATTTTGTTATGTGGCTGTGTATTGAACTTTTTATCGCTGCCATTTGAAAACACATTTTGCTAAAGTTCCATGAGTATAGTTGAGATTTGGGAACCATTACATAAGAACCAAGGTGGCAAGGTGGGATCTAGGAATTGACCAATGGTGGATGCGACAGCCCTCTACCCCTTGTGTATTAACCTCCAGTGGCACCCCTTTGAGGCCATTGTGAGGGGGTATGCACTATGCACCCCCATACGCATCCTACAAAATGTTCCCATCTGAAACACCCCTTCAAGCAAAATGAGGGGTGCATGCCGCCCCTGACTGTACCCTAGTGTGACAGGCCAGACTCTGCTGACATTGTGTTGTTGCCCTGTCCTGTCCAGGGAGCACATCAACAAGTTTCCCGAGGAGTGGCAGCAGTACTATGACGACCGTTCTCCCCAGGAGGCCGACCTGCCAAAGCCCTGGCACAGTCGTCTGCATGACTTCCAGCGTATGATGGTACTACGCTGCATCCGGCCGGACAAGGTATGTCTTAATGTCACACACGGTCAGATCTATTTTATTTTACTCTGCCCACAATGATTGTATGTATTCAGACACCTAAACACAACTCAATTCTTAACGGTCCGAAAAAACATGATGTAAAAATTATTATATTTGGTATCTGAAAACAGCTTTAGTTCACACTGTACCTACTCAGACACATTGATTCAAAACACCACAGCCAGAGTGTTGTGTCGAATTGGCAAGTATAACCATATCACTCCCACTCTGAAGTCACTTCACTGGTTGCCAGTGGAATTTCGCATTAAATACAAGATATGTCTACTGACGTTTAATTCTTTACATGACCATGGATGAGAGTACTTATCTGAAATGCTGGTTCTTAAAATCATTCATTATGGATTAAGATCACAGGATGATTTAACACATGTTGTGCTCAGAACAAAGAAAAAACTGAGATCAGGCATTTAGAGTGGCTGCACCAAAATGGAACTCATTACCCAAAGATGTGCACAGCTGCAATGACTTTGGCGTTTTTAAGAGTAAATTAAAGACTCACTATTTTTGTGTAGCTTACAACTAACTTATGGTTGCACATTTTATTAGTTTTACAATTGTTAGATAACTACTTAGTCTATGTCGGATGTTTGTACTAAAAGTTTTAATTTTTATTATAATAAATATATAAATACATACATTGTTTAATAAAAATATATAATTAAAAATAATATTATTTTTAATTATATATTTTTATTAAACAATGTATGTATTTATATATTTATTTAGTTAATTTATTTTACTATTTGATATTATATCAATATATGTGTATTATGTAGAATGTTTATATTGACTCGTATATATTGTGCAGCACCATAGAATATTACTGTATAAATATTTTGTTATTAACTGTTTTACAAGAGCATACACCACCCCCAAGTGCATAAGCTTCATTGGACTTTAAATGCCCTGTAAGGGCCAAGTCTAGTACACGGAAGAAGAAGAAATATGGTGCTATATAAATTAATAAACATTTACATTTTACATAAATTAATGGGTCTCCAAAAATATACATTATATAATATAATTTATTTATTTGTTTACTAAATGTCTAGTGTGTTCAATGTACATATATAGTCATGCTACTTTATGTTGCCAGTGTAGATGTGAAAAAGCCAAACCAAATGGATGACATTTGTTATAATGTTATAGGGATTGAGGATAAGCAGTTTCTGGCATACTGATGTGTAAGCAAAAGATGAGTGGACTCACTGCCAGGCCTGTAGTCAAGCTTAAATTATTTAAAATAAATTCATATACTTTTATTGTTATTGTTAAGCATTGCAATAAGGCGAGTACAGTAATTTTATTAATAATTCTCCGTGTCAGTCTCAGTGAACTGTTCACCCTCTCACAGGTGATTCCCGCGGTGACCATATTCGTCACCGACAAACTCGGCCACAAGTTCGTCGAGCCACCGCCGTTTGACCTTGCGAAGTCTTACAACGACTCGAACTGTCAGTCGCCTCTCATCTTCATCTTGTCACCAGGGGCCGACCCTACCATGGCCCTGCTCAAGTACGCTGAGGACAAAGGCTTTGGAGGAGGCAGGTTCAACTCCATCTCCCTCGGTCAAGGCCAGGTGAGGTCATAGGTCACGTCATAATCATAGCAAATTTTATGAAGTAAAAAATTTCTGTTTAAATTTAATTAAGATGCTCATAACACCATACAAATTATCAATTTAATTTATAGAATGTAAATTAAAAACAATTGTGGTATTATGGTTACAAGAAATGTTAAGTAAGGTCAAAGGTGAACAATTATAATAACAATACTATTATGTTAATTTAAGGCTAATAATTAATTGTGTTCATTTTTGGGTTATTTATGTTATCTTAGCTAAATATTAATAGAAAGGTTCTTAAATTGTTCGTACCACTGGTCGTTAATTTGTCTTAAACCTGATCAGCCTAAGATAACGCACATTGTGAACAGTGGCAATGGAGTGTCAATACTTGAACATGATTGGTTCTGTATTGCATCCTGAACTCACTGTGAAGTTTGTTATGTGGCAGGCGCACCATCAAGAAATGATGTTAACCACAATGTTTTCTCCAGGGCCCAATTGCATCTAAGATGATTGATGCAGCAAAGGTGGATGGCAGTTGGGTAGTACTGCAGAACTGCCACTTGGCGGTGTCGTGGATGACGTCGCTGGAGCGGATTGTTGAGGAACTTGCTCCCGAAAACTCAGACTTCCGTCTTTGGCTCACAAGTTACCCATCAGATAAGGTGAGCACTCCAGGACCACATGGGACTAAGTGTACTTCTGTGTGCTTTAATGTGTTATACTCGCTATTATTATTATTATTTTATATATATGTATATATATATATATATACTACTTATTTATTTGCTTTTGTATTTAATTATGTTTATTTGCATGTATATATTTTTTCCAAATAAACTCGCTCACTAAACTCACACACTCTCATTGAGATGGCTAATGTATGTGCAAGTATTATACAATATAAATAATAAATCATATCTGGTAATATCATACACAATAAAATCATCATGTATTACTCAATTCAGCTGCATTTAAATAATTTGTAAATAATTACATTTCTTTTAATTGTCTGTGTGCTTGTCATTATGGATCTGTTTATGGTGTTTTAACAACATCAGTTAAAAGAACACTTGAATAGTTGTACATGAGATTTGCATCAATGTCCAAATGTCTACTGGTAGAGTCACTCAAGCATAAACAAAGGACTGAGTTCTTGCTTGAAACCTGCTTATGTGTCATTCATTTGTTTTCTTTCTGTCCTTCCCATAGTTTCCTGTCACCGTCCTTCAGAACGGAGTCAAGATGACCAATGAGCCACCTACTGGGCTCCGTCAGAACCTGCTGCAGTCATTCCTCAATGACCCCATTAGTGACCCAGATTTCTTCAACGGCTGCCCGGGGAAAGAAGTGGTCAGTTTGTGCAGAATGCAATTCATAATAATAATTGTTACACAACACAGACACAGTTACACAGATGCCCTTTAAATTAATGTAAAAATATACCCAGATTTATGCACTGAATCCAGTATTAAAAAGAGAGTCATATGTAAAAGTTGTTTTAATTTAGTGGCTGTGTTAAAATATATATACTTCCATGTCCTGGAGTTCTTAATTTTTTAAGTGAGATATGTTTACGATGTAGTAGATTAAACAGTGTCTGTACATGATAGTGCAGAGTCATTGAGCTGTGACCGCTGTGTCTGTGTCTGTTGAATTGTTGAACTGTGACCGCTGTGTCTGTGTCTGTTGAATTGTTGAACTGTGACCGCTGTGTCTGTGTGTGTGGAATTGTTGAGTCATGACCACGGTGTCTGTTGAATTGTTGAACTGTGACCGCTGTGTCTGTGTGGAATTGTTGAATACTGACCGCTGTGTCTGTGTGTGTGGAATTATTGAGTCATGACCACGGTGTCTGTGGAATTGTTGAACCGTGACTGCTGTGTCTGTCAGTGTCTGTAGAATTGTTGAGCCGTGACTGCTGTGTCTATGGAATTGTTGAGTTGTGACTGCTGTGTCTGTGGAATTGTTGAACTGTGACTGCTGTGTCTGTCAGTGTCTGTAGAATTGTTGAGCCGTGACTGCTGTGTCTATGGAATTGTTGAGTCGTGACCGCTGTGTCTGTGTGTGTGTGTGGAATTGTTGAGCCGTGACCGCTGTGTCTATGTGTGGAATTGTTGAGTTGTGACCGCTGTGTCTGCATGTGTGGAATTATTGAACCATGATCGCTGTGTCTGTGGAATTGTTGAGCCGTGACCACTGAGTCTGTGTGTGTGGAATTGTTGAGCCGTGACTGCTGTGTCTGTGGAATTGTTCAGCCGTGACCACTGTGTCTGTATATGTGGAATTGTTGAGCTGTGACCACTGTGTCTGTATCTGTGGAATTGTTGAACTGTGACCACTGTGTCTGTCAGTGTATGTGGAATTGTTGAGCCGTGACCGCTGTGTCTGTGGAATTGGTGAGTCATGACTGCTGTGTCTGTGGAATTGTTGAGTCATGACTGCTGTGTCTGTGGAATTGTTGAGTCATGACTGCTGTGTCTGTGGAATTGTTGAGTCATGACTGCTGTGTCTGTGGAATTGTTGAGTCATGACTGCTGTGTCTGTGGAATTGTTGAGTCATGACTGCTGTGTCTGTGGAATTGTTGAGCATGACTGCTGTGTTGTGGAATTGTTGAGTCATGACTGCTGTGTCTGTGGAATTGTTGAGTCATGACTGCTGTGTCTGTGGAATTGTTGAGTCATGACTGCTGTGTCTGTGGAATTGTTGAGTCATGACTGCTGTGTCTGTGGAATTGTTGAGTCATGACTGCTGTGTCTGTGGAATTGTTGAGTCATGACTGCTGTGTCTGTGGAATTGTTGAGTCATGACTGCTGTGTCTGTGGAATTGTTGAGTCATGACTGCTGTGTCTGTGTCTGGAATTGTTGAGTCATGACTGCTGTGTGGAATTGTTGAGTCATGACTGCTGTGTCTGTGTCTGTGGAATTGTTGAGTCATGACTGCTGTGTCTGTGTCTGTGGAATTGTTGAGTCATGACTGCTGTGTCTGTGTCTGTGGAATTGTTGAGTCATGACTGCTGTGTCTGCAGGTGTTTGAGAAGTTGCTCTTCGGCCTGTGTTTCTTCCACGCACTTGTACAAGAACGCATCAAGTTTGGACCACTCGGCTGGAACATTCCCTACGGCTTCAACGAGTCAGACCTGAGGATCTCTATCAGACAACTACAGGTAGGACACGTACTAGTGACACGCACTAGTGCACGGTGACACACACCAGTCACCCGACACAGTGACACACACAAATGACACAGTAACACATGGGTCACCCGACATAGGTACACACTCTAGTCATCCAACACAGTGACACACACTGGCAACACAGTGACATACTCTAGTACTGACACAATGACACAGACTAATGATACAGTGATATGCAATGGTCACACGACACAGTGACATGTACTAATACTGACACAGTGACATAGTAGGCACCGTACTTTAACACACTAGCACTATTTTGCAGCACTACTCCTGATGTAGTGACTTAGTGATAATCTGTCAACCCACCTGTGACATGTTTCAGATGTTCATCAATGAGTATGACAAGGTGCCGTTTGATGCGATCAGCTACCTGACAGGTGAGTGCAACTACGGTGGTCGTGTGACAGACGACTGGGACCGCCGCACACTGCTCACCATGCTGGGAGACTTCTACAACCAGGACGTGATCAAGGAGGCCCGCTACAAGTTCTCCCCCAGTGGCTTCTACACAACCCCACCCAAGGGCTGCTACCAGGACTACGTTGAGTTCATCAAGGTATGGCATGGCTAACTGGCATAGTAACGACTAGCTGACATATGAGCTTGTGTGCATGTGTGTGTGTGTGCGTGCGTGCATGCGTGCATGTTTCTTGTTTGTTACGGTACTCATAGACAATTTATGTCTTGGGAGCCAAACTTTCATGGGTTCATTTTATGACCCCCAAAAAGATAACTAATATGGCATTTTGCAGTTGAAAACGGTCACATTGATCAAGATTCTTTTCTAAAAGGCTTTCCTCATAGCTGGGAGAATTTGACTCTTGATCAGGTCACCAGATGGTGCTACTGTAATACAATGGTGTTAACTGTGCTCGTGGTTTCTATCCAAGTCTTCTCTCCTGGCAGAGCTATTGGTGAAACACTCTCTTCCAAAGGGACCCATTGTAGGAACAAGTCTTAAACATTCAAAGTAACAGTGACAACTGCTGCCTGTAGTGTGTTGCTCTGTGATCAGTGACAACTGCTGCCTGTAGTGTGTTGCTCTGTGATCAGTGACAACAGCTGCCTGTAGTGTGTTGCTCTGTGATCAGTGACAACAGCTGCCTGTAGTGTGTTGCTCTGTGATTAATGACAACAGCTGCTTGTAGTGTGTTGCTCTGTGATCAGTGACAACAGCTGCCTGTAGTGTGTTGCTCTGTGATTAATGACAACAGCTGCTTGTAGTGTGTTGCTCTGTAATTAATGACAATAGCTGCCTGTAGTGTGATGCTCTGTGATCAGTGTAAATTGGGGTTGTATGATTTTTTGCTAAGAATCCAGTCTGTCACATTTTCTCTACATCATAATCAAACTCATCGTCACTCTTCGCCAATGGTGTCATGGCATTATTTTTTAATTAAAAAATGTGCCATTGGTTTACTGTAAAGGGGGGAATTTTTAAACCCGGAAAAAAATTTCGGGAGAATTTTACTTTTTTTTTTACCAAAAACAAACCACCCTGCCTTACGTTTGTCATCAAGGAAAACATTTGGGCAATAATTTCAACAAATATACGTTGGAATATTTGAATCCTCCTGGTCTCCACATCTTCTGGGTTGATGGACATGTCACTTGGTATAGGGTATCATGATGGAATGGTCGTCTGTTGTCTGTAGGCTCTGCCCGCAGTACAGATGCCCGAGGTGTTTGGCATGCATGACAATGTGGACATCTCCAAGGAGCTACAGGAGACAAAGTTGCTCTTTGAGAGCGTGCTCCTCACTCAGGGCACTGGGGGTGGGGGTGGAGGAGGCAAGACAGATGACAAGGTGCACAACATCGCCGGAGGAATCCTCGCAAAGGTGAGTAGAGCCGAAATGAGAACAACAATGGGTTGCTGTACAACAGTTTTAGGAAATATTTACAACAATTTGGCATACTACTGTTGGCTACTTCAGTAAGATGATGAGTGCATCATTAAATAGAATCTGTTGATATGAAGAAGCAATTTGGTCAAAATGAAAAAACCTGCTGACATCAGGGGATACTATTTCGGTGACACATTGATAAATGTCTCGGTGGCCTGTTTAGATATTGACAGTTTTCAATGTCTAAAAATGTAGAAGTTGGCGGCGTAGCTGTTGCTATCCAAAGCAAACTGAATGTAATACAATATTGCAAAAAAAAACATATTCTAAATGAATTGTGGGTAGTTGTGACAGCCAGTAGAAGTCAACAACATTGGGTTTTCTATTTCTGAAATCACACTAGTACGACCACATGGTGTACATTGGGCCTTATTAAGCTGGTTACTATTGTTGTCATGTGACAGTTGCCACCGGACTACGACCTTGAGGCGGCATCGAAGAAGTTCCCCGTGACCTACAGCGAGTCGATGAACACAGTGCTCGTACAGGAAATGGAGAGGTTCAGCAAGTAGGTCAACTTTGTGTTTTTATTTGTCTTTAAAAAAAGTCACAAACTGACATTTCTCAGTTGTGGCCATGTCTGCAATGCAATCTTCAATTTTGTTATCCTGTCTGAAATGATGCATCCCTGCTCCTTTTGTGAGACCAAAGTATCTTCCCCACACTTTTTGTTTTGGCTGTGAAAATGTGTCTTCTGCCCTGTGTGTTGTCTTTCTCTCTATGTTGTCGTGGCTTGTCTTTACAGGACCTACAGAAGTCTCATGGTTATGTCATGTTCTGTCACAGGTTGATGATCATCATTCGGCGCAGCCTGCAGGACCTACAGAAGGCCATCAAGGGTCTCGTGGTGATGTCGGCAGACCTAGAGGGCCTTGCTGTCAGTCTGCTCATTGGCAAAATCCCAGAGATGTGGGCGAAACGATCCTACCCATCCCTCAAGCCACTGGGCAGCTACATTGTCGACTTCCTGGAGAGAATCAGCTTCCTCCAGGTGGGTCCTTCTCATTGTAGTCAGAGATGAGGCTTGCTTCAGTTTCAATAATGGTCTTCAATTATTGTTGCCTCCACTTTACATTTCTCTGTCTGTCACTCTTCCTCCCTTCATCCCTACCTACCTCTCAAACTCTTCCCATGCCTACCTTACATTCTCTCCTTCTTCCTCTCCCTGTATCATTTGTCCTACCCCCCCAGTCCCGCCAGGTGTCACTTCACATGGGTGTCTGACATAGAACTAAGACCGATTTTGTCAAAGTCAGTTATCATTGTGCTATATACTTGTCGTTTTGTTTGTACCTAATCTTGGGTTGAGTTCTTCCCATTTTCTTGTAGATAATTAGACCCACTGGAGCATTCATTAATGTGCAATTACCTACATTTTTGCAGTGAAATAATTGCAAAGAAACCGTGTCATTAGACGTATTGAATGCAGCATTCAATTGTTAAAACGATCCATTTTTCGTATGCTGGAATGTCTGAAAAATTTTACTCACTGTCCTACAGCACATGAAAGCTTAACATTGAAGTTCACATATTGACCAGTCGTCAAACGCCTGTGTACGTTGCATGTTGACAGAAATGGTATGACAACGGCAAGCCCCACGTGTTCTGGGTGTCTGGCTTCTACTTCACACAAGCCTTCCTCACTGGCGTCATGCAGAACTATGCCCGCAAGTACACCATCCCCATCGACCAGCTCGGCTTCGACTTTCAGGTAGGTGGCGCCATTGGCATACACCTCCAGGTGGAACCACAAGTATGTCCACTACAATTAAACCATATCTGATGTCTATTCATACATATTTGGTTCGACTTTGCATTGACGGTGTCAACTAGCATTCATGGCACTTATTCTGTAGTGACACTTCATCGCCACTGTTGATGTTAACTATAATGAAAGCTTGTAATGATAAATAATGGTAATGATATCTTGTAATGGTAATGATAATAAAAGCTTGAAATTATAATGGTGATGATAAATGATTTTGTCATTGAAGAAATTATATTTAACATTCGTATGTGATGTAATGATAATGATAATGATGCTGCCAGTGTTATATATCGCCTGTGTGTGCTTCAGCTGATGAAGGTAGAGACAAGTGACGAGACTCCCAGTGATGGCGCCTACATCTTCGGTCTGTACCTTGACGGCGCACGGTGGGACCGCCAACAGTAAGTCACATGTCAGTGCACTGCACCATGGCCATTTGAAGAGTTACCTCTGTGTTTGTGCTTCAAGTTGGACATTTACAGAAGAATACCTCATAAATTGACAATTGATATCGTGTAGACTACAGCCAATAGGTAACATGATCTGTGTTGGTGCAGTAACTTTGGGACATTGTAGATGTATCTTCCACCAGTCACTACGGTCCACTCACCACTTTCTGTACTGTTTCTCCACTTTCATGGTGGATTTTATGGCCTCTGATCTACCGACTGGCAATGTATTTCACAACAGAATGATAGTAATTGAGACTTACTTAACTACATGTTTTTACTCGGCTAGCCTTTACTAAAAGGCAGTCGTCCAACCTGAGAGAGTTGAGTGGCAATCAGTGCATTAGATGTGATTATGTTGACCTGCAGGCGAGTGTCAGCCAGACTTTTCAGTGGGCATTCTGTGTGTCAGGTAGTGATGTATGACGTATGTATGACGTGTCGTTGCAGTGACACATTGGAGGAGCAGCTACCAAAGGTGCTGTATGACGTAGTGCCACTCATCTGGCTGAAGCCGGCAAAGAAGTGCGACATTGACACAACGCAACTGCGCTACATATGTCCACTGTACAAGACATCTGTGCGGCGTGGCACGCTCTCGACAACCGGCCACTCAACAAACTTCGTCATCGCCATGCTGCTGAAAACAGAGAAGCCGATCGAGCACTGGGTGAAGAGAGGTTGCGCCCTCTTGTGTCAGCTCGATGACTGAGTGGAACGTCAGTCATGGAGCGACACAGTGACGTTTTATTATCTTCTGTGATGGCAAGGTTTATATATCAGTGGTTTCGTACGGTTGGGTGAAATTCGGTTGATATTATAGAAATCGTTCTTCACTGTGGAGTATGCCATAGTATTGGTTATACGACGCTGGTTGTGAGAATGTCTCTGGCCACGACTCCTCTGATGCTGCTTGGTCATGGTGAGTGATTTCACTGTATTGTGATAAGTATACCACTTTGTTACTTGCACCAATGCGAATAATGCAGATTTTTATTTTAACACACAGTATGCTGCTGCAACACAGGTTGAAAGTTATTTAATATTTCTGTGTTTGTTATTAATCTGAAGGTTTTATTTCTTGAAGAGTTTTATTTTGGAAGACTTGAAACATATGGATGATTGTTTGTGGATGTTAGTCGCCATTTTAAACTCACTTTTATTTGTTAACACAACTCTTATAACAGTTAAGCAACATCTGGTTTGCTAATATTTTTAGCATTTTGAAGAGAGGGGTATTTACCTTACTTTTGGCTAACAAATGAGTTGTTTATAGTCGGGGAAATACAGAGAATTTTTTTCGTTATTGAAATGTACAGCAGGAAAATGAAACCTTTCTGTGGGAGCAGAGCCAAAGGCAAGCAGACTCAACAACATATCACCGTGAGAACATCAAAACAATACATGTGCACGTACCCATCTGTCTCTGCTGCTGTTATATTTTCAGTATACATGTGTATATATATATATATATATATATATATATATATATGTATATCTGTGTGGTTTTTCATATGCACCAACGTTGTTTGTAATTTGAGGATTTTAGAAAGCGGGGTTTCCCACGTGTGGGAGGGGCTGTAAGAATATGAATACATACGAGGGGAAATTGCACCAAGAGATAATTTTTAGGTTGCAAAAAGACAACGTTACGGCTGCATACATGTGATGATTTGTGATAATGAATTCCGTCCATCTGATTTCCATCAGAATTATATCTGTGATAGCAGTATTTCAATATTATTTAGATATATACATCATATATTATATGTTTAATTTGACTCTGATGATGTCTGTATTTATGGCCAAATAAACAAATATGCTGATGTTATCATCACACTGCAAACCTTGGTGCAGGTTTTAATTCTAACTGATGTACTTTCTGTACAGAAGATAGACCACAGTTGTTACATACAAGACAAGCAGACTTGTATATCGACGTCATAACCATACGAATGGCTTTGTTATATCACAGTAGTATTACACCTGTTTGACAGTGAGGTAGTGAAACATTTGACAGTGAAACGTCAAAACTTAAGGGTAAGTTTGTTCATGCCCAGTCCCATGGGAATTTTTCATGGAAAATCCGGTAGTCGGTGCAACTGCTTCCCATTGATACTGTCAAGCCAAAGTGCACGCTTCTAATAACAAACAAGCATTTTGGCCTTCCTATCAGCATATTGATTATGTGGCAGGTTTTTTGATATCAGATAGCAGGGTCGGCCCAAAGAGTAGATTGAGGGGACAGAAACCTCCAAGTGCAGTAGTTTGGAGGACAGAAACCTCCAAGTGCAGTAGTCTGGAGGACAGAAACCTCCAAGTGCAGTAGTCTGGAGGACAGAAACCTCCAAGTGCAGTAGTCTGGAGGACAGAAACCTCCAAGTGCAGTAGTCTGGAGGACAGAAACCTCCAAGTGCAGTAGTCTGGAGGATAGAAACCTCCAAGTGCAGTAGTCTGGAGGACAGAAACCTCCAAGTGCAGTAGTCTGGAGGACAGAAACCTCCAAGTGCAGTAGTCTGGAGGACAGAAACCTCCAAGTGCAGTAGTCTGGAGGACAGAAACCTCCAAGTGCAGTAGTCTGGAGGATAGAAACCTCCAAGTGCAGTAGTCTGGAGGATAGAAACCTCCAAGTGCAGTAGTCTGGAGGACAGAAACCTCCAAGTGCAGTAGTCTGGAGGATAGAAACCTCCAAGTGCAGTAGTCTGGAGGACAGAAACCTCCAAGTGCAGTAGTCTGGAGGATAGAAACCTCCAAGTGCAGTAGTCTGGAGGATAGAAACCTCCAAGTGCAGTAGTCTGGAGGATAGAAACCTCCAAGTGCAGTAGTCTGGAGGACAGAAACCTCCAAGTGCAGTAGTCTGGAGGACAGAAACCTCCAAGTGCAGTAGTCTGGAGGATATAAACCTCCAAGTGCAGTAGTCTGGAGGACAGAAACCTCCAAGTGCAGTAGTCTGGAGGACAGAAACCTCCAAGTGCAGTAGTCTGGAGGACAGAAACCTCCAAGTGCAGTAGTCTGGAGGACAGAAACCTCCAAGTGCAGTAGTCTGGAGGACAGAAACCTCCAAGTGCAGTAGTCTGGAGGACACAAACATCCAAGTGCAGAAGTCTGGAGGACACAAACATCCAAGTGCAATAGTCTGGAGGACAGAAACCTCCAAGTGCAGTAGTCTGGAGGACAGAAACCACCAAGTGCAGAAGTCTGGAGGACACAAACATCCAAGTGCAATAGTCTGGAGGACACAAACATCCAAGTGCAGAAGTCTGGAAGACAGAAACCTCCAAGTGCAGTAGTCTGGAGGACAGAAACCTCCAAGTGCAGTAGTCTGGAAGACACAAACCTCCAAGTGCAGTAGTCTGGAGGACACAAACCTCCAAGTGCAGTAGTCTGGAGGACACAAACATCCAAATGCAGTAGTCTGGAGGACACAAACATCCAAATGCAGTAGTCTGGAGGACACAAACATCCAAGTGCAGTAGTCTGGAGGACACAAACATCCAAATGCAGTAGTCTGGAGGACACAAACATCCAAATGCAGTAGTCTGGAGGACACAAACATCCAAGTGCAGTAGTCTGGAGGACACAAACATCCAAATGCAGTAGTCTGGAGGACACAAACATCCAAGTGCAGTAGTCTGGAGGACACAAACATCCAAATGCAGTAGTCTGGAGGACACAAACATCCAAGTGCAGTAGTCTGGAGGACACAAACATCCAAGTGCAGTAGTCTGGTGGAGGACACAAACCTCCAAGTGCAGAAGTCTGGAAGACACAAACCTCCAAGTGCAGTAGTCTGGAGGACACAAACCTCCAAGTGCAGTAGTCTGGAGGACACAAACATCCAAATGCAGTAGTCTGGAGGACACAAACATCCAAGTGCAGTAGTCTGGAGGACACAAACCTCCAAGTGCAGTAGTCTGGAGGACAGAAACCTCCAAGTGCAGTAGTCTGGAGGACAGAAACCTCCAAGTGCAGTAGTCTGGAGGACAAAACCTCCAAGTGCAGAAGTCTGGAGGACACAAACCTCCAAGTGCAATAGTCTGGAGGACACAAACCTCCAAGTGCAGTAGTCTGGAGGACAGAAACCTCCAAGTGCAGTAGTCTGGAGGACACAAACCTCCAAGTGCAGTAGTCTGTAGGACACAAACCTCCAAGTGCAGTAGTCTGGAGGACAGAAACCTCCAAGTGCAGTAGTCTGGAGGACAGTAACCTCCAAGTGCAGTAGTCTGGAGGACAAAAACCTCCAAGTGCAGAAGTCTGGAGGACACAAACCTCCAAGTGCAATAGTCTGGAGGACACAAACCTCCAAGTGCAGTAGTCTGGAGGACAGAAACATCCAAGTGCAGTAGTCTGGAGGACAGAAACCTCCAAGTGCAAAAGTCTGGAGGACACAAACATCCAAGTGCAGTAGTCTGGTGGAGGACACAAACCTCCAAGTGCAGTAGTCTGGGGACACAAACCTCCAAGTGCAGTAGTCTGGAGGACACAAACCTCCAAGTGCAGTAGTCTGGGGACAGAAACCTCCAAGTGCAGTAGTCTGGAGGACACAAACCTCCAAGTGCAGTAGTCTGGGGACAGAAACCACCAAGTGCAGTAGTCTGGAGGACACAAACATCCAAGTGCAATAGTCTGGAGGACACAAACCTCCAAGTGCAGTAGTCTGGGGACAGAAACCACCAAGTGCAGTAGTCTGGAGGACACAAACATCCAAGTGCAATAGTCTGGAGGACACAAACCTCCAAGTGCAGTAGTCTGGAGGACACAAACCTCCAAGTGCAGTAGTCTGGGGACAGAAACCACCAAGTGCAGAAGTCTGGAGGACACAAACATCCAAGTGCAGTAGTCTGGGGACAGAAACCTCCAAGTGCAGTAGTCTGGGGACAGAAACCACCAAGTGCAGTAGTCTGGGGACAGAAACCACCAAGTGCAGTAGTCTGGGGACAGAAACCTCCAAGTGCAGTAGTCTGGTGGAGGACACAAACCTCCAAGTGCAGTAGTCTGGGGACAGAAACCTCCAAGTGCAGTAGTCTGGGGACAGAAACCACCAAGTGCAGTAGTCTGGGGACAGAAACCACCAAGTGCAGTAGTCTGGGGACAGAAACCACCAAGTGCAATAGTCTGGAGGACACAAACCTCCAAGTGCAGTAGTCTGGAGGACACAAACCTCCAAGTGCAGTAGTCTGGGGACAGAAACCACCAAGTGCAGTAGTCTGGAGGACACAAACCTCCAAGTGCAGTAGTCTGGGGACAGAAACCTCCAAGTGCAGTAGTCTGGGGACAGAAACCACCAAGTGCAGTAGTCTGGGGACAGAAACCTCCAAGTGCAGTAGTCTGGGGACAGAAACCTCCAAGTGCAGTAGTCTGGGGACAGAAACCACCAAGTGCAGTAGTCTGGGGACAAAAACCACCAAGTGCAGTAGTCTGGGGGCAGAAACCTCCAAGTGCAGTAGTCTGGTGGAGGACACAAATCTCCAAGTGCAGTAGTCTGGGGACAGAAACCTCCAAGTGCAGTAGTCTGGGGACAGAAACCTCCAAGTGCAGTAGTCTGGGGACAGAAACCACCAAGTGCAGTAGTCTGGGGACAGAAACCACCAAGTGCAGTAGTCTGGGGACAGAAACCACCAAGTGCAGTAGTCTGGGGACAGAAACCACCAAGTGCAGTAGTCTGGGGACAGAAACAACCAAGTGCAGTAGTCTGGGGACAGAAACCTCCAAGTGCAGTAGTCTGGGGACAGAAACCACCAAGTGCAGTAGTCTGGGGACAGAAACCACCAAGTGCAGTAGTCTGGGGGCAGAAACCTCCAAGTGCAGTCGTCTGGGGACAGAAACCACCAAGTGCAGTAGTCTGGGGACAGAAACCTCCAAGTGCAGTAGTCTGGGGACAGAAACCACCAAGTGCAGTAGTCTGGGGACAGAAACCTCCAAGTGCAGTAGTCTGGGGACAGAAACCACCAAGTGCAGTAGTCTGGGGACAGAAACCACCAAGTGCAGTAGTCTGGGGACAGAAACCTCCAAGTGCAGTAGTCTGGGGACAGAAACCACCAAGTGCAGTCGTCTGGGGACAGAAACCTCCAAGTGCAGTAGTCTGGGGACAGAAACCACCAAGTGCAGTAGTCTGGGGACAGAAACCTCCAAGTGCAGTAGTCTGGGGACAGAAACCTCCAAGTGCAGTAGTCTGGGGACAGAAACCACCAAGTGCAGTAGTCTGGGGACAGAAACCTCCAAGTGCAGTAGTCTGGGGACAGAAACCACCAAGTGCAGTAGTCTGGGGGCAGAAACCTCCAAGTGCAGTCGTCTGGGGACAGAAACCACCAAGTGCAGTAGTCTGGGGACAGAAACCTCCAAGTGCAGTAGTCTGGAGACAGAAACCACCAAGTGCAGTAGTCTGGGGACAGAAACATCCAAGTGCAGTAGTCTGGTGGAGGACACAAACCTCCAAGTGCAGTAGTCTGGGGACAGAAACATCCAAGTGCAGTAGTCTGGTGGAGGACACAAACCTCCAAGTGCAGTAGTCTGGGGACAGAAACATCCAAGTGCAGTAGTCTGGAGGACAGAAACCTCCAAGTGCAGTAGTCTGGGGACAGAAACATCCAAGTGCAGTAGTCTGGAGGAGAGAAACCTCCAACTGCAGTAGTGTGGAGGAGAGAAACCTCCAAGTGCAGTAGAGTGAAGGACAGAAACCTCCAAGTGCAGTAGTCTGGAGGACAGAAACCTCCAAGTGCAGTAGTCTGGAGGACAGAAACCTCCAAGTGCTGTAGTCTGGAGGTCACAAACCTCCAAGTGCAATAGTCTGGAGGTCACAAACCTCCAAGTGCGGTAGTCTGGGGAATACAAACCTCCCAAGTACAGTCGTCTGGGAGACAGACTTTTTGCAGCAACAACAATGTTTGAGGGCCTAACGCCGACATATATAAAGTTTCAGTGTTTATAAAGACAACCTCAGTACACTTACATACAAGGCAACTTAATTCTTTCTCCAACTTTGATTAAGTTTATTACAGTCATTTAATGTTACATATTCTATAGCCAAAATGTATAATTTAATCCTAACAAAAGCAAATTAACTCACTCTACCCCAGTTTGACCAAGAAGATTGTCCGTGGGGATGATTCATCTAGTATCTACGGTCATCTGTTATTATCTCATATTGCTTTGGTGTGCAGAAAACCCCTCTGACCCAGAGATGCTTAGCTCCCCTTGCACGTAGTCCTAGATGACCAGAGCCGCCTTCCTGGTCATAGACTTTCGGTGCCGCTGGGTACTGGGGGCCATGGCTTTATAGTGCGGAAGTGGCTATTTGCTACGCTTCCATTATAACTGCATGTAAACGCCTGATGACAATATATAATATGTGTGTGTGTGCGTGCGTGCGTGCGTGCGTGCGTGCGTGCGTGCGTGCGTGCGTGGGTGCGTGGGTGCGTGGGTGGGTGGGTGCGTGCGTAGGCCTATAGTTTCAACTTGAAGCGCAGGTCGAGTGCAGATGTGTAGTCTGTAGACGTCATTCCTTTCAAACAAGTTACGTGTTTCTCTCCTGACTGCAGCAGGGCCAAAACAAACTTGCTGTTTTAAGCCGGTGGAGGACATTGTCTTCATTTTTTTTTCAATCCACGGATGCATGGCATAACCAGGCTTGCAGATACACTGCTCTCTTTCTGCACATGAATTGTTGTAATTTCGAATGGTCGCATGCACAGCGCCAGCAAGTATTCTGTCATATGTTGGGTAATTGTAGTCTGGCCCCACCAGTCGGCTCGAATATCGCCACCTCGTGGCTGTCTTGTGTTTTTGCATATCTCTAATAACCGCGAGATATATATAAATTATTCTTGCTTGTTATCATTCAACGGAATGATCTCCTCCTTATTGGCGTGGTGGCAGCGTTAGGTAAGGCATAATATACTCCTTCCTCGGCGCATACAGGGTGTTATCAAGAATCATCCCTGGATGTTCCCACATCTTGTCACGTCTGGAAGATGCTGTCGCCGGTCGCGAATCTCAAGAGAACATTGAGAGGTCAAACGAACATTCCAACAAGCCCATACAAAATTATCGTCTAATCGCACAGTGGTTCTTCCACGACCTGACGATCAGCTACCCTGTACGTGACACGGGGAGGAAAGCCCCTCCTCGCAGTTTTTTTCAGTGCGAAACTTCGTGGACGTCTGTTCACATGGATACCATGCGAGATAGAGGCTCCGTCCATTGCTATTGCAACGAAGCATGTCAGCCCTTACATCATTCAGTCTATACACAAAGTATGCATCCTGATCGACAGCAAGCCATGTGTAATTGTGTACAAGCCTTTGAGAAGCTTTGTCGGGGAGAATTTTAGCAGGCTCAGCCAATGTTCCATCTGATTTCGCAAGCCGTAATGAAGCAACGTGTGACGATCCCGTATGACAGATATGTTCGTTTGCTAGACAACTGGAAGTTTGCTTAGTCCAAAGATTGTGCATTCGCGACATCATCAATGGCGACGATAAACTTCATTTCACCAGCAGAACTGCGTAGTTACCAATCCAAAGCGAATACCAGAATTTGAGACGTACTCATGCTCACTTTGTTCAGGGGACTAGACCGTCCAAGAAACTAACCGATATCGTATTAAACGATCCGAGTGCCACACCGTTCCCTTTGCTACTGCCTATTCATGTAGATCGTTCGACACAGAGTCTCGAACAAGAACACGATATGGAATTCACAGATCCACCTCATGTTCCCTGTCAACTCCTGCTCATCACCTCGAT
>JAODUO010000620.1:0-117500 GCA_025642075.2 Ridgeia piscesae
ACATAACCCTTGTTATCAAGTTACAACTCCTAGAATTGTGTCCCATACTATATTATATTCTTTCTTGTGTATAAAGTATTACTTCTAACTGACAATTTTATATATTTAAGCCTTCCACCCAACTATGTTCTAATTAAGCACCATGACTTTCCACGTTCACACAAATGTCACAACTGCCCAACAGCGCCAATCTAAGCAGTACATGAATAGACAGACAAAGGAAGTGACATAATTTCACTTTAAGATTGGGGACATCATCCTGAAACGAAACATGAGGAACATCGGGAGGAAAGGTGGCAAACTGGAGCCACAATGGAATGGCCCATTCAGGTAACAATTTTAATTATTTGCCTCAATTTAAACTTATCCTCAATAAATTTGACAAATGTTTCACGTGTCTTACTTACTTTTTAAAATAAGAACTGAACTAGATGTGTGACCATTATAGATTGGCACAAGACAGCACTAATTAGAAACAAGATGAATGAGACAACATTGCTGCTGAATCCTAAATTGGCTAACTAATAACATACTTATTCACATTTTAATTGGATTTCTTCAAGCATCACATATTACTTACTTGGAGTTTTCTGATAAATGCAATGACAAACATTGATCATTGGAGGTAAACTTAGTCATCGCAAGATGGTGATGATATTGGACTGTGAGATAATAATAATATTCCTGATAATATGGTCCTTATCATCATGATCAGAAAAATCAGGCCAAACTACCAGGTGACACTGGCAAAAACAGCTGGCGTGATCTTAATGACAAGGGTGGCCTATGACCAGCTTCCTACCCCACTGTCTTCTCCTACTCCACTGTCTGCTCCTACCCCACTGTCCTCTCCTACCCCACTGTCCTCTCCTACCCCACTGTCCTCTCCTACCTCACTGTCTTCTCCTACCACACTGTCCTCTCCTACCCCACTGTCCTCTCCTACCCTACTGTCTTCTCATACCCCACTGTCTTCTCCCTACCCCACTGTCCTCACCTACCCTACTATCTTCTCATACCCCAATCTCCTCTCCTGCCCTACTGTCTTCTCATACCCCGCTGTCTTCTCCTACCCCACTGTCTTCTCCTAACCCACTGTCTTATCCTACTCTACTGTCCTCCCCTACCCCACTGTCCTCTCCTACCCCACTGTCTTCGCCTACTCCACTGTCCTCTCCTATCCCACTGTCCTCTCCTACTCCACTGTCATCTCATACCACACTGTTCTCTCCTACCCTACTGTCTTCTCCTACCCCACTGTCTTCTCAAACCCCACTGTCTTCTCATACCCCACTCTCTTCTCATACCCCACTGTCTTCTCATACCCCACTGGAATCACCATGACGCAGACAGATTTGCGCACACGTTTGCCATGGGAATGGCTAAATGACAACGTATATTATCTTAAAAACAGTTTGTGCATGCATGTTCCACATACTTTCTGAAGTTATATATTCACACA
Organism: Ridgeia piscesae; assembly: GCA_025642075.2. Taxonomy (NCBI): domain Eukaryota; kingdom Metazoa; phylum Annelida; class Polychaeta; order Sabellida; family Siboglinidae; genus Ridgeia; species Ridgeia piscesae. The sequence continues at coordinate 1,463 of JAODUO010000620.1, forward strand.
CAGACACACAGACACACACACACACAGTCACACACAGACACACACAGACACACGCAGACACACACAGACACACACAAACACACAGAGACACACACAGACACACACACAGACACACACACACACACACACACACACACACACACACACACACACAGACACACAGACACACACACACACACACAGACACACACACACACAGACACACACACACAGACACACACACAGACACACACACACACACAGACACACACAGACACACACACAGACACACACAGACACACACAGACACACACAGACACACACAGACACACACAGACACACACAGACACACACAGACACACACAGACACACACACAGACAGGCAGGCACGCATGCACGCACGCACGCACACACACTATAACTACAAGAGTTGAACAATCACATGGTGTACTGGTATATAATAAACCATGGTTATAATTATTATCTGAAAACTATTAAATAGAATCAATGCGTGTGCACACAACATGTAATGTTTGCATAAGGAACACCAGCAGGGTGTGAACCTGCCACACACAACACTGAATCGATATTACCCTAAACTATCCAAGTGAACAAACTGGTTAGACAGACAACTGACAATGCATTTGCATTACAACACAGTATTCTAAATGCAATCAATCACAACTGAATTTTATATTATTAGAACATTTTAATTTATATCATCTGACAGGAATACATAATTATTAAAAATCTAAAAACAAGTATGCACAAATTCACTTTTCTGGAAAACACTGCTACCTTTGTTTTGAACTCTTCTTTTGTGGAAACACATCATCCGTCACCATGGCTGTCAAACACCCTATTTGAACGATTGTTTCTACCTGAAAAAGTGATAAATTACAGTTGTTTCCCACAAGCATGAGTTCTTAATGGTGGTTATTACAACAGCACATTTTGCATTGCCTAACAATATCCAGCATTTTCTCTAGTTGATTATCTTCTGTTATGTCTAATGACATCCCAAATATGAATAGGGTATGTGTCATTTAATACATATTAGGTTTTATGTGGGGTAAAATAGTTATGACATTGCTTTATTGACTAATACAATGTAACTTTATAATAGGACTGACGTAGACTTGTTCAAATTAGTGTCTTCGCAAGAGTGACACTGTTGGTGGCACTGCAGTCAAGTAACAATTCTTATTTACTCTGCTCATTTCTCCTGTTCAAGGTGTCTGTTTGTGGCCATATTCTCCTGGTCTATCCCATATCATTTTTGTCTTGTTCAGTGTCTCTGTGCCAGGTGGCCTTCTCTTCACCTCTGGTGTTTCTATAATAAAGTTAACAGATATATAAGCGTTATTAAAATATAATGAACAAAAGCAAAATAAGAAAAATCCATCAGTAGATGTATTTTAAAGACTACAAGAAAGTCCTCCAAGATATAGTTAAGAGTAACTACAAGGCAACGTATTTATTACAGGTTGAAGCATTTTTATATCTTTCAATAATATATTTTCCGCAAACAAAACGTAGATCGAATTAATTAAAGTTTATCGTGAAAAACAAAAATAATTTAAGACAAAATCAATGAAATTATGTAATTTATAATATTTACAAAAATTAAAAAGAGGGTATCCGGAAGTGGGAGACACTGGGAACATTCTGCCTATAGTACACTACCACATAGTACAGTATCTAATGTATCTACTTGGGCTCGGGACTCCGCTTTGGTTGCTCCTTACAACGTTCCCCTGGCGAGAAACGTCACGACCTTCAATCCTCACAACTGATCACTGTGCTACGAGAAAGGGAGGGAGTATCTGCCCCTAAGCCCGGCCCTCCATATTGCGAGCATCACGTGATACACCCTTTGCCACGAGGCATCGAATACACATCAGTTACAATTATAGTAGCAATTTCCTTTCCTTATATACCATATAGTGTGTGACTGGCGAGATTGTGGTGTCAACTTGTCTTAACTTTAACTGATATAACTATTTCCAGTGAAGTTATTTGTATTGTAGAATGGCGTTAAAACATGGTTAATATGTTATGTTATATCATATGATACATTAAACATGTTAATATGTGAAACTATAATTATTCATCCGTGCACAGTTATGGATAGGAATGTTTTACACCAGGCGACGTGAAACCAAGATGGCGCACACATCGTCGCCATTTTGTCCTTCATAAAATGTAACAAGGAATTACTTTAAAATGTTGATACATAATTTGTATAATTCCATATAACTCAAATTTGTAAACAAGAATACATAACATAAAATAATAAACATATAATTAACAGATGTAGACTAAGACAACTTTAGTTATTTTATTAAAGATATTATCGACACCAATCAGCATAGTGATCGTAATTTTGTTTTCCACATGCGTGTTGGCTTAAACAGGCAAACACATCGTTTATATGTTATGGCTTAAACAGGCAAACACATCGTTTATATGTTATATTATATCATATGATACATTAAACATGCTAACGTGTAAACCTATAATTATTCATCCATGCAAATTTATGGATAGGAATGTTTTAAAACAGGCGACGTGAAACCAAGATGGCGCACACATCGTCGCTATTTTGTCCTGCATAAAATGTAACAAGGGATTACTTTAAATGTTGATACATAATTCGCATAATTCCACTCAAATTGGTAAACAAGAATACATAACATAAAATAATAAACATTATAACAGATTAAGCCAATTTATTTTATTTAAGATATTATCAACACCGATCAGCATAGTGATCATAATTTTGTTTTCCACATACGTGTTAGCTTAAACAGGCAAAAGCACTTGTCCCAACAATGGTATTGACTTTAGGGACAAAAACTAGAAATGATCGAAGCTAGGCAACCTTTCTCATCGGAGTAAGATCTTAAAGATAATACGATATCGGACAGGAAGACAATGCAGTGACTTTAGAAGCCGTAATATAACGAATAAAAGATGGAGATCTAATCTCAATCCTTGCTAAGCAATTATGAATACATTGTAATTTTGTTATGCTGTTAAACGTAAAATGGCAGAGGGGATTACAACAGAAACATGCATTGAATCACGAATATGATTATATAACAACAATGGAACGTACGAGCATTAGTTGTCTTTCCACCACAAAACATAAAGTTCATACCTTCGAGTAATTGCATCGTCCAATCTGTGCCCGTCCTCGTTGTGTTTCGGCATCTGTTGATATCCTAGTGTCTGCTGACATCTTAAACTGCACCTTGTGTGCAGCTTAGTTGAGACCAACTGTCACACTACATTGAGCGTCAAACGTGCATCGTCTGCTGCACTCGACCCCAATCGAACAAACTAAGAAACATATGAAGTTGGCCTTGCACTGTTAACGGGGAGAACTACATTTTGACCCCAACGATTCCATGCTATTGGTCGTTGCACCCTTCAGTCATTTGTTAATAGAAATAGCTGTCACGTGAAAGTCACCGATATGGCGAAGTTACATGTTGTCAACCCCTGCGTTCTGGCTAGCAGCAAAACCATTAGGAGGCCGCAAGCTATGCCAATTGACGGATTGCATTGTCTGTGCTAAACTGTGATAATGTCAATGAAGCATGGCAGGTATTACACAATTGCAAGGGAGGGAGGGAGGGAGGGAGGGAGGGAGGGAGGGAGGGAGGGAGGGAGGGAGGGAGGGAGGGAGGAGTGAGGAGGGAGGGGGGGAGGGAGTGAGGGAGGGAGGGAGGGAGGGAGGAGGGAGGGAGGGAGGGAGGGAGGGAGGGAGGGAGGGAGGGAGGGAGGGAGGGAGGGGGAGGGAGGGAGGGAGGGAGGGAGGGAGGAGGAGAGGGAGTAATAATTTAATGTTTAAGTTTTATTTAGTTTATATCTTAATGGATGTAGCATTATTGGAAAAGAAAACTAAATTTTGTCCCGTAACATGCAGCACTGACATAATTGTTTTGGCGTATCATGTTTATTGAAATATTACAGATATTGATAGTTGGCCGGGATTTTATCGAATAAAAAATTTGGAATAACCCGAATACAACTGAGTCTTTGGGCAAAGTAAACCGGTAGACTTAAGTACTGCCGTTACACACACGCACGCACGCACGCACACAGACACACACAGACACACACAGACGCACGCACGCACGCAGACACACACACACACACACACACACCCACACCCACACCACACACACACACACACACACACACACACACACACACACACACACACACACACACACACACACACACACACACACACGATGATACAGGCATTATATAAATATTACTATTATTATACAACCATTTTCTTTTACTTTCTAGCATCAGCTTTGTTAACAAATGCCTTAACACTGCTTATTGTGTATATGTGTGTCTTTAAAACTTTTTCACATCCACGTTTTCATTGCTATAGTAAAATAGGGAAGATATGGATTATTGCTTACTAGCCTTGCAGCCATGTCTATTTTTGTCGTAGTGATATGTTTTTTGCAGGAGTAGTTAGATTATATTATCATGTGGCCCTTAATCAGCCATTACATCAACAAGTTGTGTTATTTTCAATACACTGTTATGTTATATCTGGATTAGTATGGATGTTGTTTCTGAAGTAATAAGTTGGCTTTTTAAAGAGGTGTACGTTTAATAAATGTGAACAAAATTTCTGTTCAAAGTTTAAAATACACATCTTTTGTCATTTATATTATTTCACTATTGTGTGAAGTGTTGTTATATTTAACCGAACAACCAAAGAAACGACGTGACTAACAATAGTCATATTACCAGGGGACCATGAAGAGGTACAGTGTATTCATATGAATGTGTTGTTAACACGGGAAAATATTAACAATAATGTGTATCTATATTTCAGTACGCAAAGGCCATATGCGACGGAACGGAGACAAACCAAATAGAGCAGGCTGACGTTGTTGGGTTTCGGCCCGCGTTGTTGCATGAGTTTATAAATCTTTGAAAGTAATCTTAATTTAATTATTATTAAATGCAACGGTTTATACAAAGAGCTTCTATTGTTGTGAATGATATTGTTTGCATTTCATTTAACACTACTATTCAACTGTTATGTGACACATACTTACACCAGTCGACATGTTAATAAAGTTACGTAAGTCTTGAATGAATGACTAATTTCCCAAAATATATTATTAAATCATTGCAGAGTTGGGTTGGGTAAAACCAACTATTTGGATATGGTAACGTCTAGATTTCCACCCTTTGTACTGATATTGAAGCACCTCAATGGGATTTATATACTGCAATGTTAAGCCCATCTTTTTTTAGATTTCCACCCTTTGTACTGATATTGAAGCACCTCAATGGGATTTATATACTGCAATGTTAAGCCCATCTTTTTTTAGATTCCCATCCTTTGTACTGATATTGAAGCACCTCAATGGGATTTATATACTGCAATGTTAAGCCCATATAATGCCTTGTTGAATAAAAAATATAATTCTACAAAACATTCCAATAGGACCACTATAAAAGTGTGTTCCATACATGCAAAATAGATGCAAATATATGCCATTATAAAAGTGTGATCCACAGCCACTCTGAGACAAGGACATTAAGAAAACACTGTTTATAAAAAATTACAGGTAACGATGAACCTTCGACGTTCTGGACCGCTCGACGTTCTGGACCGCCACACCCACTCAACGAGTTGCACTGCGAATGAGGATCTTGACTGGTAAAAGAAGAGGTTGAACGAAAATACTACCAAGGTGCCAAGTAAATGAGACGGTTTCTGCGTCACCACTTTGTACACACGTAAAAACATCGCGGCCGCGGATTTCGTTGAAGTGCCTACTTGATAAGGTATCTGCATAAATAACACGTAAGAATAAAAACTATACATTTATATGTGGCAATAGAGACAACTAAGTATGTTATATACCGGTGTGCAGATTGTTTTCATTATAGAAACAATACAACGCTACCGGTTACTTATGAATGTCAAACATTTTATTCCAAATATCTACTCGAATTCAAAATCAATTGATTTTTTTAGTTAGAATAAAAGGAAGTTATTAACAGGCATAGTTCAATAAAAACTAATGTCACCAGAAAAATGTATACTTGTAATAGGCTATGAACTATTATCTTATAGTTCTGACTTAAAACAGATAACAAGTGGTAACAATAAAACATTGAGAAATATTGTATTGACATAGTTTATGCAATATGTATACATAATCTAAAATCAACAAGGTGATAGCTCATTAGCTGTCTATATAATGACTTAGGTAGTTCTCTTTCAATACTTATATTTTATTCCTAACACGATTTTGGTTTATGTTTTCAATGTTCAAATAACCTTAATGAGGCTTATACGTGCTGGATTTGAATATTTAAATAAATGATTAAGTCAATAAATAGTTGCATACTGTTGTTCCACTACAGCACTACGAATTGGCACATTTAATGTCATTTGCTTGTGAAAAGTTACTAAAGTAGCGGTTCTGGTTACTATCCTAACACCTCCGGACAACCTCAGACATGATCACAAAGCGATTTATAGCTTAGCATACATAGTTGTAATCACGTTCACTATTTCATTAACAGCTTCAATATATATACATAATTTATACACAGTGCTATCAGTTCAGTTCTCAATTGTAATACGTAAATTCTGTGGCATTGTGTGATTCACGTCATATAAATAAACTTACACCTGTCGCTTCAAATGCAGGTATGCCCACACACACGTACGCATACACACGTGCATTGATAAACATACACTCACATGTATACATGCAGACACAGACACATATACACACTTTTTAACATATGATGCTGATGCAAATTACAAATGTGTCTGACATTCGTCATTATAAATCCTGTGAATATGTGGGACACCTGGACGCACTGCCCAAAAAATGTTTTGGCAGGTTTTTGTGTGTTCTGCTGATAACTGCTGACGTCTTGGCACTCTATACTGTCACTGGCTGCGTCCATGTTTCTCGTGTCTGGTGATGCCAAACTAGCAAGTTGACACTCATCAGTTGTGGCTGTTTGAGTTTCAAAGATCTGATCTGTGCCACTCTATGTGACAGTTAACCAAGTGTGTGACACATGGAATAATAAATAATTAGTAGTTCATACAAGCACATTTAGCAAATTGCCAAATGTGCATGAGCACTGTACTATATCATAGTGCTGATGATTGACATGAATGACACTTTGGATGACACAAGTAAACGGCTATGTTTATGCTTGATGGGTAACAGACAATCATCATCAATACATCACGCTCTAGAATAAGAACTCAAGTCCACATCATACAATTACATGAAACAGTTCGTAACTCACAGTTTCATGAGTGTATTACTCAATTAATAGTATATATACATTTATACAATGCTTAATTAACCCCTTACACATTTCCCATGTGTCATCTAACACGTGACGTTGGAGTCTGTGTCATCAACTACATGTGACATTGCAGAGGTGACACATATAAACACCACCTGTGGCGACTATGCTACACTGCTGTTGGTATTGTGACGCAGCGATTGTTTTGGAAAGTGATGCACTATGGGATACAACACCCGCATAGTCATGAGCGACGACCCGAGACACGCCCGTACTGTCACAGTACTGTCGCCTGGCAACTGTATAAACATGGTGCCGATGACAGCGACGCCGTCATCCGTCGGCTCCAGTGTCAGCGGATTCACATGAAACTGTGGGTCATCCGTCGGGCCGCCCGAAGTGTGTGCCCGACTCCACAATGTCCTGGGACGATGCGCGACACGCGATAATGGAATAGCGCTGTGCTGCAGCTCGAGGTTTGACGGCGGGTCGATAACGACGAGGGCGCGACCGAACGGCCGTGACGCCATGTGTTTCATCTCAAGCTTACGCTGGTGACGTGACTGCCGCGTGTCATACGCTTGCTTCGCCTTCCAAAGCATCACACAAATAGCCAGGAAGAGGAAGAAACAGGAGAAGAAGACGGAGAAGAAGACAAATAAATCGATGTGGGGCTGGTCTTGACGGAAGAATAAATTGCCGAAAGTGTTGTTCTGGACGTGACTGCCGACTCCATAGAGGATCAGGTAGAATCGCAACTCCTTCAGGTTGTGGACCTTGTTAGGCAGCGTGATCACGAGTCTATGCTGGACGCTGCGAACCACAAGGAAGGTGTGCGGCTCGACCACCGTCACGAACGTGTTCATGTCGGCTGCCGTCACGACTCTGTTGATGTATGTATCATCGGACACGTTCGTGACGTTGTCAGAGTCACGTCGGTGGCGTGACAGTGACGCTTCGGTTGATCGACGCTGACGCAGCTTTTTATTGTAGTTCGGGTCGATTGTCACATGATGTATGCCCGTGTGGCGGTCAGTGTCCACTTTGTAGGTATCGTCAAGAGAAGAGAAGTACACGTCGACACCTGAAACATCGTCTCAGATATTTAGAATCACCGGCCTACTTGGCAAAAATCATTTCCATAATGGACCCTTCATCCACCCCACCTAGAGAAGTCAATCAAGCCTTTCTCTGAGGTATCCACATTGAATGCTAATCCATTCCACACCTCGATGTAGCCAAATCCTGTGACATTAAACCACTGCTAGGTTGTTGCGAGTGAATAATGAAATTTTCCTTCCCCAGTCATTGTGTTTGTCCCCAGTTTCATTTACTGATAAACTCTAACAGGGCATTATTTAGAAGTTTAGCAAGTCTTTGAGAAGTTTAATTTGTGGTAGTCAATTTTTTTCACAATCAGGAGCAGTTTCCATAACAGCATAATTTAAGGTCAATTTCTGTAAAGTTTATGGAAAATTTGTGATATAGTTATTGTGTTCTTATAAAAAGCAAGGGCAACTGTACAATATTTAAATCATAAATCTGTACCCAAGCGCCCTCTAGGGAAGATCATGTTTTACTCTACAACTGCCAACTGCTGCATCTGGAGGCAAAGGCCAATTGTGACGGATTTTGTATTCAAAATTCATCTAGAGGGTGGGGGCCACAAGTTTAGAATGGCATCCATCTCCCTCAGCTTTGTATGTATGCGGCCAAACTTTTGTGTGTGATCTAGTGGGCTCATTGGGTTGTGGCTTGAAGATATTGAATTTTGCAATTTGTCTGTGTGGTGGAGATTTAAGGGGTATACAATTTAAAAAGTTACAGTGCAATGCATTTTTTACGTAGACACTGTCCACTTAGCTTGTTCCACACGTCTTTACTCAGGATAATATTTTCCCGTCCAAAAATGTCTCGATAAATATGTGTGTGAGTACTTCCACACATAGGACACACACACAGATATATATATATATATATATATATATATATATATATATATATATGTGTGTGTATACATATACATCCAGGAATACACAGTAATGCATGTATAAGTGTGACAACCATTTTCAAATCATAATTGACAACATACACATGCATGAAATGAGTTGTTCTTGCTCCAAAACTGTCTACCCATTTACCCATCCATCCTAATTTCTACGCATCCAAAACAAACTTTACCCGTCCAAATGACTGGTTGACACGTGTCTAGACAAACCAGTCCACAATGATTCACCCCCCCCCCTACACCCACCTCCTGCCGTCACGTCCAGGGTGATACGGATATCCACATTGAGGTACTTGGGCTGGACGGCAAAGAAGACAGTGCGACCGCGGGGCAGTGGACGGGGCAGCTGGGCGTGGTTGTCACACTGCATCTGAGTGGTCGGGTCAAAGCAGTAGTCACGGTCCACACTCATCTGACGGTAGCAGTGGTGCCCCCTGGTGGGTGTCCCCAGGAAGTTCTCCACACACTCGGTGCACTGCAGCAGTGACCAGGACAAAAGTAATGACAACAGTAATAATTAGTAATCACGGCTCAAAATTTGTCACATTACTTACTTCTCCTGTGGACAAGTACTGCCAAAAGTTCACTTGTCTATACAATGCATTTGTCCCATGAACAGCCACATTTTAAACCGTACTTTTCTGTTATAGTTCTGGTTGTGCAAGACAAGTGTAATTTCAAGCTTTGATATTGGTAATAATAATTTTACTTATTTGCTTTACAATGAATATACATATACAAATATGCACATTAAAAGATAATGCATTTTGTCAAAGGCAATGATTATTATATCACAGATATATGAAATTAACTGATAAAACAGTTAAGATCATAATATTATTATTATTTAAATAAACTAAGACTAATGTAAATGTAAACATAACTAAATTAGCCTAAGATGTGTATGAAAATAAATAAATAGATTAAACAAACGTTAAACATAATCAGTTATTGTAAGAGTGGTAATTGTCCAAGTTACATATACATTGTAGTGAAAAGGTGAGTCTTCAGCAGAGATTTAATGAGTCTAGTGATATTTGGCTTCTAACACTTGATGACAGCATTCAACACTTGATGACATCATTCCACAGTGCTCATAACACTTGATGATAGCATTCCACAGTGCTCGTAACACTTGATGACAACATTCCACCGTGCTCGTAACACTTGATGACAACATTCCACCGTGCTCATAACACTCGATGACACTATTCCACACTGCTCGTAACACTCGATGACAGCATTTCACACTGCTCGTAACACTTGATGACAGCATTCACACTCCTGCAGTGTGAATAAATGTAGTCTTCGGCTCTACTGGGTGTTCTTGAAACTATATTTCACTATTAAAGCAGGGGATTCTTTAATGCGCTTTTCATGCAGGACTTTTGTTTTCCACGCATAATGACGTACCCCTAATATTGTGCTCATATTATTTTATTATATGTAATGTGCTGGTCCACACTTTACATGGAGTGGTACAAAGTTCGCAGTTTCAAAATATGCTAAGTATTGCATGGGGGTGGTTTAGTTGCTGGGTGACCTCTGCAGGGTCATCAGTAGTCGTTATGGGGAAGACAGACTTACTCCCCCACCTGTCAAGTTAAACACCTGGTAATGCAAACTGATGATGAGTTTGACTGATTTAGGATGATAGAAACAGCTAGGTGTGATGTGGCACCTGTATCTCGTAGCAGGGTTTCCCGTTGGTTTTAGGGTCACAGCGGGGGGACTTGGTGTTGTTGTGACAGTCACAGTTGATCCCTGTGTCACTGTCACAGAAATCACTGTGACCTTGACACTGGCACCTGAAGAGAGAGAGAAAGGCAGAGAAACAGTTAATTAGAAAGTAAATAGATAGATATATTAATAAAATATATGTTCATAACTCTCCAAAATCATATGCATAATGATGTCATCACTGGAATGTAAACACACTAATATACAGTATTACTCACACTAACAGACACACCGAGGATGTGATACATCATCCCATGAGAAACAGCATTTATACAGAATGACTACTACTGGTATATATATTACATTATGTTTTACTTACATTTAAATAAATGTTTTATTATGACCCTGTTTATATTGACAACTATGCACACACCATTGAAGAAATAATTGTAAAATCTGAAATGAAGAGACATAATTTTAAATCACATGTCTGTCAAATATCTTCACATCATTTCTACGTAACAAAATTTCAGTTTCTTCACAGCATCACAGCCATTCACATATGCATCGACTGACCGTATAAAACCACCCACTGGGACTACATCCTACGGTCTACTTACGCCTGACAGGGCTCTGTGAGTGGGCTTTCTCCAAGTCGGAAGAAGCCGCGCTTGCATACGGAACATCGTTCATTCTGTGTGTTGTTGCCGCATTGTACGCACACTGCCTGGGACCTGTCACGTGGACCCTGCATGATCCAACCTGTCACCTGCACAAAAACCATCTCACTGTAGGTCCACCTACTGTGTCCGTGCGTGCATGCGTGCGTGCATGCGTGCGTGCATGCGCGTGTATGTTAACATATACGAGGTGAAAGAGTCTGTCCAAATACTGAACATTTTAACTTAATTTACCATTAATGTTATTTCTTCAAAATGACTGTCTCAAACTCTGTTTGGTCACAGTAACGGGTTAACAATGGACAACACATCTACAAATGAATCTGAATCCAGGTAACATGATACGTACGTTTCCAGGGTCGAGCGGTAGACTGGGGTGGGTGATGGACATGTTGTACTGCTTGTGCGTCAAACACACCGTGGCGTGGTGATGACAGAACTCTTTACACGACTCGCAGGTCCCTCCGTCCGTTGGATTCCCAATGAACAACGGCTTGCATTCCCCACACTGCTCCCCCTGGTGTCAAAACAATGCCTTAAGAATACTGGCAACAAATTGGGAACACATAATATCTGATGGCAATAACGTGTGTGTCATTTAGACCTAGTTTTGCTGGTCAATGTTTTGTTTTATTCATCTAATCTACGGGCAAGTGAGTAAGAAACAGCAAGTGGTCCACTGCTACATACCGTAAAATAACACTTCAATGGTACTCACACTTTCACAAGTAACCCAATCTAACGATCAAAATATATCGATGATTTTAAACAAAACTACACTTTTAAACTGTATGAAATTATTCACACTGAACATCTGAATGTGACCGAATTTGATTTACGACAGGCTCAACGAGATGCAGAGTTTTACGTCGAAATTGCGCGATTCCGCAACATGCCAGCAGAGTGCGCACCTGTGTGTGGTGTTGACACTGGAGACAGACTCGTGTTTCTTCAACGCTGCGACAGTCGCTGTGCTTGTTGCACTGACACTCAGTGCTACAGTTGTGTCCGACGTAACTGAAGTTGCACCGACACACGTCCGGGGCAATGCACGCACCGAACGGCTCGCACCCCTGGTGGCAGACAGGGGCGACAGTTGCCAACACTGAAAACACACAATAAATATTCATAGTGACCCTTCTCTCGTCATGTGACAAAAATCAGAAGGTCAATGAGTGATGACTAGTAAACTAATATGATACTCTTATTATGGTCATTCTGTATGTTTGCCAATGTGTGTGGCCACAGTATTGTTGAGTCTGGTTTTCAGGGATCTCCTACTCTATAATTAATGAGTCCACTATAGTTTATACATTTAACACTTTATCTTTTCCTGGTATAGACACAGACAGAAGGGACAAACAACTTTCAGTGTCTCTTGAAAGACATAAGCAACATGAGGTGATTGAAAGTGCCAATGTTTTGGCCCAGTGATCAGTGCTTGGATGTGAACCCAAGATTGACAGTTTGCATCAACTGAATTTTAATGGCCCTTTCACAATGACATTTATCGCTAGTGTCATTTCATGAAAAATCAAACCTATCTATTCACTCTGAAAAGATGGCTCGAATGTCCAAACTTGTCACTTTGATTAGCTTAAATCATCAAACAAACTATAAAATAAATCCTGGATAAATCTCATCAAATGTTGTCAAAAAAGGGCAAAACTGACTCACATCTTGTCTCTGACGTAGCCAGTCTTACAGACACAGTGGAAGCCAACCGCCAGGTCCGTGCAGTTCTCACTGTCGTCACAGTTGTGGTGGACGTTGAGACACTCGTTCTCAGGTGGACATTTGCTGAAGGCCCAGTGTGGAGGACCAGTGGCCACCGCACTCCAGTTGGCTGCTTGCTCTGTCCACAAACACAACACCACAGGTGAACCACATCCACAAACACTGCACTTCAGCGATGGACCACATCCACAAACACCACACTCTAATGAGGAACCAGATCAACAAACACCAGACTCCACAGACAGACCGCAAACACTACACACCACTGATTGGCCACATCCACAAACACTACACTCCACTGATGGACCACATTCACAAACATTACACTCCAGGGATGGACCACATCCACAAACACTACACTCCACTGATGGACCACATCCACAAACTCCACTGATGGACCACATCCACAAACACTACACTCCAATGAGGAACCACATCCACAAACACTACACTCCATCAAGGAACTACATCCACAAATACTACACTCAATGAGAAGCCATTGTCATGTTCATTGTGATATAACTGTGGCTATGAGCGGACTAGTTTCTTGAAATGTGTACTGGTGGAAAGCTTAATATATCATAATATTTCTAACAATGTCTAATTTTTATTACACACACAGTTATGTTTTAGTTAGACGACAGTCTAATGGGGAACGTCTGGAATAGCTAGGGGGTGCTGATATGCAACTCGGACCTATGACATAATCACGCCCCTTATGTGCATGCGTGCTGTTTATTTTAGTTAATTTTTTTAAAAAGTCTTTTGGAGTCTAACTGTTATAACTAGGCATGTCTACAACGTCTGTTAGCAAATTTTGGATGTAATGAATGGTGGTTGACGGCATTTTGTATATAATGAATGGTGGTTGACGACACGAGGCCCGAGTTGCGTAACGGTGCCACCTGGTCAATTAGTTCTGTAGATTCCTCATTAGATGACGACAGAACGACATATTCTTGTCTTAGTTAGAGGACTGTCAGTTATCATTAGATGACGACAGAATGACATATTCTTGTCTTAGTTAGACGACTGTCAGTTATCATTAGATGACGACAGAATGACATATTCTTGTCTTAGTTAGACGACTGTCAGTTATCATTAGATGACGACAGAATGACATATTCTTGTCTTAGTTAGACGACTGTCAGTTATCATTAGATGACGACAGAATGACACATTCTTGTCTTAGTTAGACGACTGTCAGTTATCATTAGATGACGACAGAATGACATGTTCTTGTCTTAGTTAGACGACTGTCAGTTATCATTAGATGACGACAGAATGACATGTTCTTGTCTTAGTTAGACGACTGTCAGTTATCATTAGATGACGACAGAGTGACATATTCTTGTCTTAGTTAGACGACTGTCAGTTATCAGTAGATGACGACAGAGTGACCCACCTGAGAGGGGTTCATCCTCCAGACTGACCCCGGCCGCACTACACACCCCCTTCACAGGCCCCTGTAGGCCGCCCTTCATGCACACACCCCGGCCGTTGAGGCCCGAGAACGCACACCAGCCACAGCCGGGGGTGGCCAGACACGTCAAGCACTGGACGTGGATGCTACAGCGCAGTGGACAGCGGTCAGCGTTACCGCTCAGGATATGGCCACACTTGCCACTGGCACACAGCAGCTGGACTGCCGCCAGGGGGAGACACTGAAGCACAAGAGTGGCAGGCATTTTCAAATCAAATAAAGTCAAAAATACATTATTTAAAAAAAATATTCTTTTTAGGGTCACTGTTGTTCAACCCATTGCTGAAATTACCCAATTAGCTGTCAATTTTTTTAAATAGATTTTTCATTTCCTGATTGGTGGACACTGGACAGTAATAAAATAACATTCACTGTCCAGCTTTTAAACAAATCAAATAATTTTTTTTTTAATAATAAATAACTTAAAAGGGACATGCTATGATCCAGTAACCATAACTAGTAAATTATGTTATTAAACATTTTAATTTGTTAATTTAAAATGACAGGCTGGAAAACAAATTATGACCTAGTGAAAATTGAGTTATTTTTATATAACCACAGTAAGCCAGAACACAGTCTAAACTATGTGAAATGATCTAACTACAAAGAATGTAAAATTAGTAAATATGTGAATGACCTGCACATGTGATTGACAGAAGGCAACAGGAAATTTTTTAATATTTTTTTGAATAAACCATTAATTAAAAATTAAGATCAGACAGATTTGTGATATTTACCAACACAATTAGATTTATATACCATTTACAATACATCCAATGTGTGAATAAATATAGAGTAAATGTGACGACCCATTATTTACAAGACCCAACAAATAATGCCAACAAGAAATTAACATTGACATATCACCAATATTAATTTCTTGTCGGCATTATTTCCAGTCGAAACGTAACGTGCCGGTCGATGTCATGTGGGGTTTTTACCTGTTGCATAAGCACACTCCACAGACATTCCTGGGCACCCCCCTCACCCCCCAGGGAGCTGAGACAGGCGGCGCAGGTGGTGTACTGGTAGCACCGCATTGGACACGCGTTGGGCGGACTCGACTCTATCTTGTAGGGGGTCGCGTCAAGCAGCGACCGCGTGACACAGTTCCAGTTGTAGATGGGAATGAGGCTGAGTGTCCGGCCGATCTCACCTGTCACATGACACAAGGAGTCGGTGACAAATTGTGTCATTGTATGTCACAATACTATTCGTTAATATACTTTGAGTGCACCTGTTTGACTGCCAAAGGTTCCATTGAGTAGTGACAAACACTGTTGTAGTACTGGTATTAATAACAAATTACATTCTATTGCATCACATCAAATAGTTCATACGTGTATAGAAATTAAAAAACAAATTATTATAATATGTTGTAATACTAGTTGAATAATTAATAAAAATAATATAAAATAATATGCATACTGAAATTATTATAACAACAAAATACCAACAATACGTATTACAGGTCGACACCATTTATCAGGTAATGAAATACAAGAGTTTATGTGACTACCTCATTATTAACACCTTGCTAGGTCAACAAAATAATTTTACACATTTGGGAAATGTGAGAATAGAAAATTTTTATTATATAAAAATTATTTTATTACATAAATATTCAAACTATGTAGGTCACAATAATGGTATAGGTCCACTCTTCAATAACTTGTGCAACAAAGAATTTATTGTAATCATGAACAAGGACATTCATGAATCATGAGAGGAACATAACAACTGAGGGTGAGATTGCAATATCTAACAGGTCTAGAGTTTGTTTATATAAAAGACGTCTTTAATGTAATATTCCAGACATTGGGTCTGTACAGAGATAGACAGTCACGACACTGACACAAAGTTCTCGTTGTGTCTACTGAGGACTTACTTGAACGCTTGAACTGTCGGGTCCAGATGCACGGATTCTTCTGTTTTTGCACTTTGCACTTGTCACAGTCCGACGCCTGACAGAGTCGCTCGACACAGCTGCCCAACTCCTTGATGACACGTTGTTGACGCTGACACTGGTTGACCACGTCACACTTGTCAGCGACGCTAATGCACTTTCCATGGAGACAGTTGCTGCACCACTGACACGACTGGGGACAGAGACAGGACATTTGCAGGGACACAGACTGACAGACAGACTGACTGACAGACACACAGGACACTGACTGACACAGACACACAGGATGCTGACCGACACAGACGACACTGACTGACACAGACACACAGGACACTGACTGACACAGACACACATGACACTGACTGACACAGACACACATGACACTGATTGACACAAACACAGACACACAGGACACTGATTGACAGACACACAGGACACTGACTGACACAGACACACAGGATGCTGACCGACACAGACGACACTGACTGACACAGACACACAGGACACTGACCGACAGACGCACATGAGTGACTGACACAGACCAGTGACTGACATTGACACTAAGGACACAGGACAGTGACTGACACAGACACACAGGACACTGACTGACACACGGGACACAGACAAACAGGACACTGACTGACACAGACACACAGGACACTGACTGACACAGACACACAGGACACCGACTGACAGACACACATGATACTGACTGACACAGACACATAGGATACTGACTGACACAGACACACAGGACAATGGCTGACACAGACACACAGGACACTGACTGACACAGACACACAGGACACTGATTGACACAGACCCACAGGACACTGTTTGACATACACACAGGACACTGACTGACACAGACACACAGGACACTGACTGACACAGACACACGGGACACTGACTGACACAGACACACATGACACTGACTGACACAGACACACAGGACAGAACACTGACTGACACAGACACACAGGACAGAACACTGGCTGACACAGACACACAGGACAGAACACTGACTGACACAGACACACAGGATACTGACTGACATAGACACACAGGACACTGACTAACACAGACACACAAGGACATCAGAATAGAGAGATGGATGGATGGATGAATGACACACCGACACAGACATAAAGACCCATAGCCAGCCAGACAGACAGACAAGCAAGCGGACGGACAGACGGATGGATGGACAGATAGACAGACACACCGATGGCCATGCTAATGGACGGACGGACAGATGGATAGACTGACACACTGACAGACAGACAGGTAGACTGCTTAACAGACAGTCATCCTCCAGACAGACAAGTTACAAATTAATTTACTTATATGTATACATCTATAAACAAAATCACATTACTGAAGGAACCAATGAAAACACAAACATACTCATAACGAGGTCTGGATAAATCAGGATCCGACAACTGAAGTGACATCGTAAGGTCCCTACTCTGTAAGACCACAAGTGAATGCCACTGACCTTGGTGTGGAGGTCAAGGACAGGCCACTCTGCAAGACACTCGCTGCATGTCGGCCGCTGCACGCAGTCATGCCGCTGCATGCGTGGGGCGTCGCACTTTGCCCCCTGGAGGACTGTCGAGTTGGCCACCAAACATCTGCAACAACACTTACACCTGAGTGACGGCTTCACATGTGTGCAAAGTCCAACAACCTTTGCTCATTTAGCACCCAATCCTCACATCCAGACAGACGACAAGACCAAAGATTAACATTTGTGTACCAAGCTGTTAACGGATCTATCCCAGCCCTCCCCACTGAAACATTCTTCTGCCCCCCAAAACAAATAAGATGCATCCAACCAAAAAAAATCCAGATTATGTATCCTCAAACTTCGTACAACTAACAACCAGTAACATCAGAAGCTACATAGTTAGTACCCACAGCCCACACTGGCCAATTTAAGAATTCTTTTTTTGTAAAAACAATAGTTGACTGGAATAAACTTAACGAGTCACAAGTTCAGGTTGAAACCATAACTGATGTCAGCCACCTGTCACATTCAATAACATGTGCACACACGCCCGTTGTATACAACAGCCAATACTGACTGCTTACAATGTACCCTATTCAGATTCAGAGATGCGATTTTTACACTTTAAAAATAATAATAATAAATGACAAGCATTTGCACACACCCATTTTGTTTAATGGTTTCCTCATGATGTGGCGATACCCAAACCATCCCTTTATGCAAAGTTTAACACAACTGGGAACTAATTTCCACTGTGTTGCCCTCTAGAGGAGTGCTTTAACACTAAATACTCACAGAGAGGTGAAATTACAAATACAATTCTGGAAAAGACCATGTTAAACTTGACAAAATTCTGCAAACGGATATATTTTATTTGTTTAGGAAACACTCACTTGTTTGGGGGCTTAGTGTCAATCGTGTAGCAGTAGGTGGCGTTAGTGTCATCGATGCAAGCAGCGCAGCCTGATTGGTTGAGACAATCATTTGTGCTCGTCTGCAGCTGACAGAGGTCAATTGGCAGCGAGAGACGGGTCACGGTGCCATGTGACAAGCTATTGAAGCCAGCCACAAAGTAGATATCACCCCTCTCTGAAACAATCGCAGCTCCCCCGACGACCGCTGGAATGCCATCACCAAACACCTTTGCATCTGTGTGCAGAAGAGAAAACATGTTGCACTGAATATGTCCTGAGGTTGAGACGTCCTGAGCTAGATAGTGTCCTATCTGAAGTAGAGAGATCCTGAGCTACATGGTGCCCTGAGCTAGACAGTGTCCTACCTGAGGTAAAGAAGTCCTGAGCTAGATGGTACCATACCCTACTTGACCTACAGATGTCCTGAGCTAGATGGTGTCCTACCTGAGTTATATGACATCCTACTTTAGCTAGATGGTGTCCTACCCAAGGTAGAGAAGTCCTGAGCTATATGGTGTCGTATCTTAGCTAGATGGCATCTTACTTGAGCTAGATGGTGTCCTACCTGAGTTAGATGGCATCTTACCTGAGTTAGATAGCATCCTACCTGAGCTAGATAGCATTCTACCTGAGCTAGATTCCATCCTACCTGAGCTAGATGGTGTCCTACCTGACCTAAATGGTGTCCTACCTGAGCTAGATGGCATCCTACTTGAGCTAGATGGTGTCCTACCTGACCTAGATGGTGTCCTACCTGAGCTAGATGGCATCCTACTTGAGCTAAATGGTGTCCTACCTGACCTAAATGTTGTCCTACCTGGGCTAGATGGTGTCCTGCCCGACCTAGACGGTGTCCTACCTGACCTAAATGGTGTCCTACCTGGGCTAGATGGTGTCCTACCTGTCCTAGACGGTGTCCTACCTGAGACTGAGATGTTCATCCAGCGGTTGCACCAGTATCTGTAGATGGTGACGCTGGAGTCAAAGTCACGCTGCCGTGTCCAGCCGCCCAGCACAACCATGTACTGGTCAGTGGTGACCGCTCCATGGAAGTAGCGGGCAGGTGGCTGAAACAAGATGACCGTTCACGTCCAGTCACCAATGTACAGGCATATGACCTAAATCGCTAAATATGAGGACGTCAAGAACCTCTTTTGACCACAGGGCAGAGGTGAAAACCACAGTATGAGTGACTGAGTAAGTGAAAGAGTGAGTGAGTGAGTGATAGTACGGCTGATGGGTGGGGGGTGCTTATGACTTGTGATTATAGTTTCAGAAAAATTCAACAGATTTTAGCCACAGCCTCTTCTGGTGTGGAACATGAATTTGAAAGATGGGCATGGAGACGGGGTCCCGTTCACAATATCAATAAAAAAATCTCACAATCTCAACTAAGTTTGCACTATATCCATTCACATGGAACTTTATTGTTTATGGGGTTTTATTAGGATTATTACTAATGTAGTGATTTAACATTCACCAATTTTTCATATACATTCCATGATTTATTAAAAAAATATCATTAACCATATTTTGATGGATGATTACAAGTTGGCAGTTACATTACATCCTCGCAAGCTTGGATTGAAACTACCCATGGCTGATTGTCTACATAAAGCTGTGGAGTATGCAGAGTTGAACTACTATATAGTTATAGCAATTGACTTCGCCAGTCAGCCGTAGGAACAGAGCAAATACTTGCCCCAATTTGAAGGTGGATACATAACTGGTAAGAATCCCAATATAATGACCCACTCATGCCCTAAACATTGCATGTAACATGTTATAAATATTATAATCCAAATGACTGGAGGGCGATATCATTGGCTGATGTTACCAGATGAGTTTCTGAAAGGGATGTGAAAGGTAGACATGACGATGTTACGTTGTAGAAACAGGGATTCTTTTTAAAGAAAGGCAAATCCCCATCAGTAACGATGATGAAGATGATGATGATGATGCATGTGTGTCTGTGCATGTATAAGTGCGTGTGTTCCAAGGACCATGGCCCACCTTGTTGTTAGGTTCCGGAGGGAGAACGTTCCACTGCTTCCTGGTGACGTCAATGGTGTACAGGTTACTAGACGGAATGTTCTTGTCTGTCTGGTACTCGTAGCCACCAAACACATAGATGGCCTTACTGGGCCTGTGGTAGACAGCACTGTGGCCATACATCCCTGTCAACACAGACACAGCTAAATCCACCTGTTCTTATACAGTGCAACATGCAGCCCTTATGACTGTCCAGTGTCTTTACACTTTCCTCAATTAAACCACATTTTGACTCCTCTGAGAAGCTTTAAGCTATGATGCAAATAATGCGCAGACTATTCATGCACAAACATTCACCATGTACTCATTCATTTATACAGCAATTTTCTGTCAATTTTTTTACAAGGTCTGAAATTTGACAACTGTGTTTGAAATCTATTCAACACTACATAACACCCTGCACAAATGGCTGTGTATGTCTAGCTAGATGGGTTTGATATTTGTGAAATCATCCTTATAAGTCAGTGGTGAAAAGTGATCACAAGACCTTTTGTATACATCCTACAGAATGTACAAAATTTACATGAATCACTCCTACGTTTTCCTAGTAAATAACTTCACCAATCAGAACTGTATCATCAAACAAAAAGCCACTGACTCCATGGAATACCTGTCTGATCCACTCTCCCGACTGGCTGGGTATTGTGTACTTAAACAAATTCTTACACTTCCCAGATATTTGGGCCTATGGGTACTGCACACCATTTAAACAAACATTGGTTCAGCTTAGATTCAGCATTTTAGACCAACAATTTTGTTTAATTATTGACATTTAATGGGATATTGTGACTTATATAATCAGCAGCACAGTGGTGTAGGCAGAACAAAATTAATTAAATCTCGAGTTGGTGAGAACAACTGAGAAATCCCAGAGTGACCGCACTGACCTGTCGGGGTGGAGCCGTTTAGTTCCAGATGCTGCCACTTGTTGTTGCTTGTGTCGTACTCGTACGTCACCTCAGAGTAATAGTTGGCAGTAGAGAAACCACCGACTATCCACACCTTCGTACTGTCCACTAGGGTCATCGTGTGTCCAGCCATAGGGGGAACTGGCCACTCGTCCAACTCAGCAATCTGACCAATGACAGAGGTAGATAGTAACGTTGTTAAGAGCTCTTAAACCCGATGTTGCATTTTAATATGGGTTTTGATCATTACATTTTAAGATGCGTTTTGATCATTACATTTAAAAATAAGTTTTGAATACATGAAAACAGTGAACACCATGTCGCACTGGAATTGTCACTGGTGTGTCATGGAAATAATGCCCTTGGTAACACTGACAATTTGCATTTTGAAAAACTCTTAATTTTACACCCTCATGTTCTATAAGAGCTCGTTATCTCAGTGAAGTGGTCCTCAGATCCTACCTGGAGCTTGCTCCAACGGCTGCTGTCCAAGTTATACTTCCACATCTCAGCGACGGCCCCAGACGTACCAAGGCCACCAAACACGTACATGGCATGGAGTGTCGGCACACATACCGCCGCGTGTTGGTACCTGCCAACAGGCATACCAGTGATAATAGTAATGAGACTTTTTAAGCCTAAGCCACAGAAAACAAAGCTGCAATGCAAACCAAAACAAAAGGATTGATCAATCTCCTAATTGGTAAACTGCCTTACGAATACAAAAACATTTGTTAGGTAAAATTCAGATTTGGTAGATTTATGGCTGGTTTCATGAGACTGATTTAGCACTCGCGTAACTAAATCAAGGTAGAATTGACCTAATTAGGTCATGGTGGGAAACCCTGTATATAGGTTACATCGACAATTATTTTGAATTAATATTGAAATGTAATGTTTTCAATAACTTTTTCATATTGGAAATCTGATAAAATACACCTGAGCAGAAAACACTATCTGAAAGGTTTATCAACACCTACAGTACCACTATCATCTAGAGATGACGAGACATACCTTGCGGCAGGCTCCTCCTCATTGGCTGGTTTCAGCAGCGTCCACTGGTTGGTGGCAATGTTGTAGCGCCACAGGTCGTTCAGAATGTCGTGACTGAGGGAGTAGCCCCCAAACATGTACACGAGGTTGCCGTCACATGTCACCAGGGAGTGTCCTGTGCGTGCCAGGCTACTGTTGAATGCCCCGGGACCCAGCATACGCCACGGGTCATACACCGACTGGAAGCTGGCCGCGTCAGGCCCAACTGTCTTGTTGCAGTCCTCACCACCGTAACCATCACTGCACACACACTGGCCCAGGGTCTGTAACATTAGTGACACATTGTAACACACTGGCCCAGGGTCTGTAACATTAGTGACACACTGTAACACACTGGCCCAGGGTCTGTAACATGAGTGACACACTGTAACACACTGGCCCAGGGTCTGTAACATGAGTGACACACTGTAACACACTGGCCCAGGGTCTGTAACATGAGTGACACACTGTAACACACTGGCCCAGGGTCTGTAACATGAGTGACACACTGTAACACACTGGCCCAGGGTCTGTAACATGAGTGACACACTGTAACACACTGGCCCAGGGTCTGTAACATGAGTGACACATTGTAACACACTGGCCCAGGGTCTGTAACATTAGTGACACATTGTAACACACTGGCCCAGGGTCTGTAACATTAGTGACACATTGTAACACACTGGCCCAGGGTCTGTAACATTAGTGACACATTGTAACACACTGGCCCAGGGTCTGTAACATTAGTGACACATTGTAACACTGGCCCATGGTCTGTAACATTAGTGACACATTGTAACAAACTGGCCCAGGGTCTGTAACATTAGTGACACATTGTAACACACTGGCCCATGGACAGTATCACAAGTGACACATTGGCCCAAGGTGTGTAACACATGTGAAACATTGTAACATACTGGTCCAGGGTCTTAACACATGTGTCACATTGTAATACACTGGCCCAGGTTCTGTAACACAAGTGACACATTGTAACACACTGGCCCAGGGTCTGTAACACATTGTAATACACGGGTCCAGGGTTTGTAACACAAGTGACATATTGTAACACAAGTGATGCATTGTAACACACTGGCACAGGGACTGTAACACAAGTGACACATTGTAACAAGGTGTGTAACACATGTGAAACATTGTAACACACTGGCCCAGGGTATGTAACATGCATGACACATTGGCCCAGGGTCTGTAACACAAGTGACACATTGTAACACACTGGCCCAGGGTCTGTAACACAAGTGACACATTGTAACACACTGGCCCAAGGTGTGTAACACATGTGAAACATTGTAACACACTGGTCCATGGTCTTAATACATGTGACACATTGTAACACACTGGCCCATATTATTTAACACATGCGATATGTTGTAACACACTGGCCCAAGGTATGTAACACAAGTGACACATTATAACACACTGGCCCAGTGCCTCCAACACAAGTGACACATTGTAACACACTGGCCCGTATTCTTAAACACATGCAATATGTTGCAACACACTGGGGCAGGGTCTATAATACATAATACATTTTTTACAAACAAATATAGAAAGTGATTTTTCTGAAAATTTAATACGACAAATTCCACCAACTTATATTGCTGCACTACTTATCTTACTATTTATTAGACTGGGATTATATAACTATAATTTCTTGTTGTAAAAACTGGTAATTTCTCAAAATGTAGTCATAGTTTTTCAAAAATTGTCTTTGAATGTAAACTGATTATTAAGTCTCCAAGACTTTCTAGTCACAAATACATCAAACACTAAATTAGGTAAAGGTAGAATGAGCACTTTTCAAAGATATGACTGTTTACAAAAACATTACATTTCATGAGGGGTGTGACCCCAATAAACAGAGGAGTGTGCCCCCCCATCTTACCTTATTACATATGCCTTGGTTCAGGTCTGTAGAGCAGTTGTTGGGGCAGAGAAGGGTTTCACACGTCACCCCTCCGTACCCCTCCTGGCACACGCATCGGTTACCCACACAAGTACGGTTGCTATGGCAATGGTAGGGACATCGGTTGACGTGGTAACTCGCATTGAATCCCCTCGAGCTTGAATCTATAATATATGTGAAGTTGTGAAAACTTCTCAAGAAACTAGTCAACCTTATTTAGCAAATTATTGACCTTGTAAGATTTTTTTTCTCCATATATTACAGCTGCATTTCACAGCCTTCTTCATCGGATATATGGAAAGAGAAAACAGGTTCTTGAGAGGTAAATAATTTACTAAGTAACGTGAACCAAGGAACATCATCACCACATTCACTTGCTAATTGCTAATGCTAATTGCTAATGCTGAATGCAATGAGTAGAAGTATGAGTAACTAGTCCTGTTCAAGTACCAACAACTACAAGTGATAACAACTCTGGCCCCCAACTCTGACTGCAAGATATAGGACAGAACACACAGCATTTACTTACTTAAACGCTGGAACTCAGTATATTCCAGCACTGTAATGGTGCCAACATCCCACGCATTTGTGTGCACATTAGACAGGAAGATGATCAATAAATATAACTAAAAGGCGTAACTGATAAAAAACCGGAATATTTAATTCTAGCTTGCACTGCGTTATTGTCAATAAGTGAGCATACAATTATGATTGTATCTCAACTTATTTCAAGAGAGTATAATTACTTAATTGTCAAATCAATGCGTTATCTTATTTGTTTTATCACTGAATAACAGACAATGATAACCAACACTAATATCTGCCATATTCCATATTTTATACAAATACAAGAGTTTCCTCAGTATACCCCTTTTTCTGACGTGATAATATTGATTTATATCATTTATAAACACTGTATATATTTGTTTCTAACATTTACTTGCTGGCTTACTCATCCAGTTTGTCCTCAGCGGGACGAAGAGGATAATTCAAACAGCACATGGCACAGATGAGCAATATATAGTACAGAGATATGTTTACAAACTTCACTCTCAGTCACACTTACTTGGGCCAACGTCGCCCTCAAAGTAGATGGTCAGGTATCCCGAGTAGGCCTCGACACTGAGTGGAGCCTCGAGTCCGTAGCCGCAGTAGGCGGCCAGCAACGTGGCCTTCGACTGGGACTCACTCGTCATGAATCCTGGGATACCATCGTACACGTAGACAAAGTCCTAAACAAAACCACAGCCACGCTTAGTTATCACAGATCCATCTACACTATCAAACTGCACTGTCCACTAAGCCGTCCACAGCACTAACTATATACTATGCACTAAACCATCTTCAATACCAAATCCACTAAACCATCCACAGTATCAAACTGAATACTATCAGCTAAATAACCACAGTATCAGACTGCATACCATCCACTAAAATGTCCACAGTATCAAACTGCATACTATCTTCTAAAACGTCTATATTATCAGAGTGCATACTAGCCACTAACACGTTTACTGTTTCAGAGTGCACATTATCCACTAATGTCTGTAGTATCAAACTACATACTCTCCACTAACACATCTACAGTATCAGAGTGCATACTATCCACTAACACATCTATAGTATCAGAGTGCACACTATCCACTATCATGTCTACAGTATCAAACTGCATACTATCCTCCAATATAGTATTAAAGTGCATACTATCCACTAACACGTCTACAGTATCAGAGTGCATACTATCCACTAACACATCTATAGTATCAGAGTGCACACTATCCACTATCATGTCTACAGTATCAAACTGCATACTATCCTCCAATATAGTATTAAAGTGCATACTATCCACTAACACGTCTACAGTATCAGAGTGCATACTATCCACTAACATATCTATAGTATCAGAGTGGACACTATCCACTAACATATCTATAGTATCAGAGTGGACACTATCCACTAACATATCTATAGTATCAGAGTGGACACTATCCACTAACATATCTATAGTATCAGAGTGGACACTATCCACTAACACGTCTACAGTATCAGAGTGCATACTATCCACTAACACATCTATAGTATCAGAGTGGACACTACCCACTACAGACCACCCACCCATGAGCAGAGAGTCTTGATGTCCGTATGCATGGTGAATGTGATGGAAGGGGTAACGTCCAGCAGCCTCAGATTGGTCAAGTCATGGTGGACGGTCAGTATCCACAGACAGTAGGCGTGTAGCTTACTCGTCACCCCACTGCCTGCATACGAACCCAGGGCGCCGGACGTCACTGACCCGAGGATGGTACGACCCTCACAGTTCAAGAAGCACATGCTCCCGTTTCTATAAATAACCACAACACATGTAAGAGTGGAAGTGTCCCAGATGTCACAGGTACTGGGGGGAGGAGGGGGGGCTCGTGGCAGAACACTTGTTTACTTTGTAAAAATAACAATCATTTATTTGTAAAGCGCCATATATCTGGAATATACTTCCACTGAGAGGCGAATAAAATACACCATCGGTAAAACATAAATATTATAAAATGTACATAATAAATTAAGCTTACACAGTAAAGACAAAAATGTGAAATGAAAATAATAAATAGATAAATAAATAAAGCTTCTAAAAACTCTAATGTATAACCTAAACTAATCAGCAATAAAGTAATAGTTAAAATAAAGTAATAAATGAATAATCAAATAAATTAAAAGTTAATACATAAAAAAGTATGATACTAAATATTTAAAGTATTTTAGAAACTTTAAATATGGTTAAAATAAATTCATAATAAAACACACTACACGTATTCTAATGTAATTATTTAGCACTACAAGTAGTTTTCCAATATGGCCTTAAAACATGTCTTTTTAAATTAGACTTCAAATGTACTGCAATTAATATATACTTGGACACCTAAAAAAAATCCTGACTATCTGAAAAAATACTATTAAAAAATTCATATTTCTGATAATTAAAAATAATACGTTCCTGAAAGCAGAGAACACAGAAAGAATGAACACAAGTGAGTTCACATGTCACTGTTGATGTTAGATAGGTTTCAATTTTTCTCCACATCACTGAAACAAGGCGAGCTAAAAATTGTATGGTACATCTCTAAAAACACACGGCACCTATATGAAATGCGACTCACCTGGGGTTGCCATAGTAACCATCCAGACAGGTCTCGCAGTGGTCCCCCTGGGTGTTGCCCTGGCAGTGACACACACCAGTTGTGTTGTCACAGAAGCCCAGACTCTCGTCCTCGTGACCATTACACTCACACGGCGAACAGTCTGAAACATCACGTCACATGATCAGGAACTGTGAATACCTGGGGCGCAGTGGCGGGGTGGTTAGAACACCATGTCAATCACGGGACTCTGTTTTTTAATCCTTTGTGATATTCTCAAAATACAGGCTATTTTGTGCAACCCACATTGTCATACATTATTAAGCAACATAAATGACCACATGGTTATAGACAGCAATGAATATGTGTGGATTTATGCAGTATTACAGTGGAGCTGAATGCTTCCCAGAGAAATGTTGATGGTTCCCAGTGGTTGAACTATCATGTGCTTTAAGCATTCCTAGATGGTAAATCATAATAACTTGATCTAAAAATTCTACATAAAGACATTTGAATCATCTTTAATATAACTCTGGAAGACATCATGTTATAAAGACATTAACTGCAGTTTTTGGATGCAAATATTTTATTAACTGCAATAAACAGCATGTGCTGAAATTACAACACATTAAGGCACACATAGGAAGTTTTCCTCCTTGAATGACACACAAAAGCCACTAACTCTGACTGGTTGTGGCGTCACCAAAGCTGCCCGGCTGACACATCTCACAGTGGCTGCCTGTCGTCCAGTGCTCACACTTGTCACACTGACCGGAGCCGTTGACACACGTGCTGTGATTGTGACATCCGCAGTCAGTGGCACAGTCAACACCTGTCCACCCTATGTGACACACACACTGGAAGTGAGGGGATCCAGAGCACTGGCCATGGACGCAGTCATAGTAACATCTGAAACATAAGAGCAACACAACGTTGGCACTTCAGATTTTAACCCATTTTATCCGGAATACGATTCTAGTCGTAGTTACCCTTTTTATCCGGAATACGATTCTAGTCGTAGTTTGCACTTGACACGGCTTCCCTGCACTCTGACGTTTTGGAATCCCATTGGCTGGTTAAATCAAGTGAAATCAGTATATCGTGATCAAAGATGAAAGTATACTTTTTCAAGGCCAATAAAGCTCCGTTATTTAGAGTAATATCGTGAGTGACAAAAGGCAGACAAGTGGATAGAGATATAAGATGGACCGGTATGGTATTTGATACAGACATTTGTCCGTGAAGACATACTTTGAAGCCATCGAAGTGGGTCAACCGACAACGGCATCCATTTCCGCCACTCTCGCTCCACGCCGTATTTGGCGCCAAACAAAGTTAAGAATATTTCCAACGACGGTAACTACTTTATAAATAAAGTGATTTGAAATGTTGAACAAAGTTGTTATTTAAGTACTTCTTTATTAGTTATAAGAAATGAGCCACAGAATTTATAACAGACAGAAAATATTTCAAAAATTTGCATAATTCCGGTCAGCGGCGCCACACGTTGGCGATTCAGTGACTGACGTGGGGGATTACAAAATTTTTACATTATGAGATTATTATCCAAGATATGTGGACAAGTTGTATACCTTTATTTTCAGCAGAGATTAATGCATAAAATAAACTCAACTTGCTCTTTGACATGTTGCTTCCTTCATGGCGAAAATGTCGGGTGAAAAGTAATGTGACAAACCTCAACATAGGTTTGAATTTATTAGACATGTTTTGCCATATGCCACATATAATATATATGATAAAACTATGAGTTTATCGATGCGACTGTATAGTTTATTTTATCTACTTTCTAAAGGTATATCACATTTAAAAATTGATTGAGAAATAATAAAGTTATGTCCATTTTAAATGAAGGCCTGTCATTTTTTAATGCTGACAGATTGGTTTGAGGAAATGATCAGGAACTGGCTGCAACTCGTCTGCACTAGCTTCAGGATAAAATGGGTTAATCTAATCAAGATCAAACTTTTATCGGTCTAAACGTGCATAGTGAATAAAATAATTTTCTCTCCTCAAATTTCCATACATCCATTCAATCACTTTACATCTATTTAATGTATGGTATGAACCCTACAAATGTTAATTAAAGAGCCATAACCAATAAGAATTTTATTAGTATATTATCAAAATAAAGGTACTACTTATCTGTCAGAGGTTCCTAAATAAATGCTAAACACTTTGTTTTGCGTGAGTAGTAATGCATCATGTAGGACTAACACAGCAGACACTGTCCACCTGGTCCACACCGAGATACACTTAGACTTACGTTCTGTCACACCGACTGCGGCCGTCTCCTGTGAAGCCACGGTTACAGACGCAGTCGTACGATGTCGGCGTGTTATGACAGGTGGCGTTAGCGTGGCAGTCATGTAGCTCGAGACGACATTCCTCGACATCGGGGCACACTCCATACGACCAATCAGCAGGCTCGTTTATCGACACATTGTGAATACCCGCCACCAGGGCAGAACAGTTGCTTGACGACTCAACATCTGCGGTGTCAACACAATAACATTGGTTGTGACCGACATACTTGGTGACAACAGACAGACTTGGTGTAACAGACAGAATTGGTGATAAACGACAGACTTGGTGACAACTGACAGACTTGTTGTAACAGACAGACTTGGTGATAACAGACATACTTGGTGATAACAGACAGACTTGGTGATAACTGACAGACTTGTAACAGACAGACTTGGTGATAACAGACAGACTTGGTGATAACAGACATACTTGGTGACAACAGACAGACTTGGTGATAACAGACAGACTTGGTGACAACAGACAGACTTGGTGACAACAGACAGACTTGGTGATAACAGACAGACTTGGTGATAACAGACAGACTTGGTGACAACAGACAGACTTGGTGACAACAGACAGACTTGGTGACAACAGACAGACTTGGTGATAACAGACAGACTTGGTGACAACAGACAGACTTGGTGACAACAGACAGACTTGGTGATAACAGACAGACTTGGTGACAACAGACAGACTTGGTGACAACAGACAGACTTGGTGACAACAGACAGACTTGGTGATAACAGACAGACTTGGTGATAACAGACAGACTTGGTGACAACAGACAGACTTGGTGATAACAGACAGACTTGGTGACAACAGACAGACTTGGTGACAACAGACAGACTTGGTGACAACAGACAGACTTGGTGACAACAGACAGACTTGGTGACAACAGACAGACTTGGTGACAACAGACAGACTAGGTGATAACAGACAGACTTGGTGACAACAGACAGACTTGGTGATAACAGACAGACTTGGTGACAACAGACAGACTTGGTGACAACAGACAGACTTGGTGACAACAGACAGACTTGGTGACAACAGACAGACTTGGTGACAACAGACAGATTTGGTGACAACAGACAGACTTGGTGACAACAGACAGACTTGGTGACAACAGACAGACTTGGTGACAACAGACAGATTTGGTGATAACAGACAGACTTGGTGACAACAGACAGACTTGGTGACAACAGACAGACTTGGTGACAACAGACAGACTTGGTGACAACAGACAGATTTGGTGACAACAGACAGACTTGGTGACAACAGACAGACTTGGTGACAACAGACAGACTTGGTGATAACAGACAGACTTGGTGACAACAGACAGACTTGGTGATAACAGACAGACTTGGTGATAACAGACAGACTTGGTGACAACAGACAGACTTGGTGACAACAGACAGATTTGGTGATAACAGACAGACTTGGTGGCAACAGACAGACTCGATGATAATACACAGGCTTGGTGACAAAAGATAGGCTTGGTGACAACATAAACACTTGGTGATAACAGAGTTAAACAGACACACTTGGGGACTAATGAGGCTTTCTGATAATGGACAGGCTTAGTGACAACTGTGACTGAGATGAGAGGACAGAGAGCAGAGTTAAGCATTTTGAAACGGTCCCCAGAGACAGATGAAAGAAAGAAAGCAAAAGCAAGCATCGTCACGAGCTTCTGGTGACACACAGAGTGTAACAATTCCACAGACAACCTGGTGGGAGTTTACTGACCTAGGAAGTCCCCGGTGAGACAGCGCCCGATGGTTGGGTTGTCTCTGTTGCCACACCAGCCACACTCGTAGCTGGCGAGACACTCGCCACACGTGACATAGCGCGAGCAGTCATGACACGCCTGCTGGGTGCTCATGCTGTCAATCCACTGGACACAGCTCCCATACGAGAACCGCAGCACGTACTCGATGAACGGGAAGCACGTACGTGTCTTCTCACACCACGCACACTCCTGACTGCTCACTCACACACCATGAGCAGTTGGTGCGTCTGGGGGGTCACAAGAGTAACCCATTACAAAGTAACATTGCTAACATGTTACAAGAGTAACCATACAAAGTAACATTGCTAACACGTTACAAGAGTAACCATACAAAGTAACACAGCTAACACGTTACAAGAGTAACCATACAAAGTAACACTGCTAATATGTTACAAGAGTAATCATACAAAGTAACATTGGTAACATGTTACAAGAGTAACCATACAAAGTAACATTGCTAACATGTTACAAGAGTAACCATACAAAGTAACATTGCTAACATGTTACAAGAGTAACCATACAAAGTAACACTGCTAACACGTTAAAAAGAGAAACCCTATACAAAGAAACCCTGCTAATACTTACAAGTTTGAAAAATAACTTTGGGTGTTACAAGAGTAACCTATTTTGTGAAAGCTTTACTTAAATTTGTGAAAAATTACTTATTTTGTGAAAAAAATAACGCTATCTAATGATAGTACGTAAATCAAATATTCATACACTGTTAGGTGTTCAGTGTAATTTTTGTTAATCTTCGTACTCGTGCATACAATAAAATAAAATAAATACTGAGAACGAATTAAAATGCTAACCCCGCAAATATTTCTGAATAGGATTGATTATGTGTAGTGACATCATGAAACTGCCGTATCACAGAAATAAAACCTCTAATAGGAGTGCAGTAGCAGTAGTTACGTGCAGTAATGCCCATATTAGGAGCAGGGTGAACTCACTGTTGACAGGGTGGAGGGCACCGTGCTGGATGGTGGACCGACTCGTTAAACCTTCCACGTCGAAGACACCGAGCCTCTGATGTCATCCACTCACAGAGAGGATCCTGCAATACAGCATTTAAACAGGTTCTGTCCCTTCTTAAAACAAGATTGTCCATACGTTTTTTTGGCGAAATCATGTTATAAAGTAAAAAATATTCTTACTGCTCAAGCATGTTTTAAAATGTAGGAATGGTTTTTAATTCATCAGGTCAATGTTTGCAGTAATCATAATCATTGAGTTGTCATGAAAAAGTGAGCTTGGATATCTTTTGATTTTGATCTGACCATAATTATATGACGTACTCGTTAATAATTGTACCTGAGGCTGTATGTCTGAAAACACTACATTGCCATGTAAACGATATACATTTGGGTAATATATGTATAATATACATAACTAACACATGAAAGACTAATGTATTCTGAATTATATTATGATGGAAACTCATACAATATTTTGGTCTGTAATTTGTAATGAGCTTCAGTGAAAAATTTCTAATTTTGGAATGGTTAGTCATATATGGTAAGTAGCACATTTACTGAATGGTGAGTCATGTGGTAAGTTACATATTTACCGAATAGTGGGTCATATGTGGTAAGTAGTACATTTACTGAATGGCGAGTCATATATGGTAAGTAGCCATTTACTGAATGGTGAGTCATATATGGTAAGTATGCATTTACTGAATGGTGAGTCATATATGGTAAGTATGCATTTACTGAATGGTGAGTCATATATGGTAAGTAGACATTTACTGAATGGTGAGTCAATGGGGTAAGGGGTTGCATTTACTGAATGGTGAGTCATATATGGTAAGTATGCATTTACCGAATGGTAAGTCATATATGGTAAGTAGCATATTTACCGAATGGTGAGTCATATATGGTAAGTGTGTATTTACCGAATTGGTGAGTCATATATGGTAAATATGCATTTACTGAATGGTAAGTCATATATGGTAAATATGCATTTGCTGAATGGTGAGTCATATACGGTAAGTATGCCTTTGCTGAATGGTGAGTCGTATATAGGTAAGTATGCCTTTGCTGAAAGGTGAGTTGTATATGGTAAGTATGCCTTTGCTGAATGGTGAGTTGTATATGGTAAGTATGCCTTTGCTGAATGGTGAGTCGTATATGGTAAATATGCCTTTGCTGAATGGTGAGTTGTATATGGTAAGTATGCATTTGCTGAATGGTGAGTCGTATATGGTAAGTATGCATTTACTGAATGGTGAGTCATATATGGTAAGTATGCCTTTACTGAATGGTGAGTCATATATGGTAAATATGCATTTGCTGAATGGTGAGTCATATACGGTAAGTATGCCTTTGCTGAATGGTGAGTCGTATATGGTAAATATGCCTTTGCTGAATGGTGAGTTGTATATGGTAAGTATGCATTTGCTGAATGGTGAGTCGTATATGGTAAGTATGCCTTTGTTGAAAGGTGAGTTGTATATGGTAAGTATGCATTTGCTGAATGGTGAGTCGTATATGGTAAGTATGCCTTTGTTGAAAGGTGAGTTGTATATGGTAAGTATGCCTTTGCTGAATGGTGAGTCGTATATGGTAAGTATGCATTTACTGAATGGTGAGTCATATATGGTAAGTAGCACATTTACCGATGGTTCACAAAACAAAAGACTCACCGTGGCACACGCTGAACATTCAATGTAGTCAGCACACAGCGGGCACTCGGCCGCATTCAGCACAAGATGGTGACCTCTGCCTAAGGTGGACGCACACTGGCCACGGTCAGTGGGTACAGAGGTCACCCGCTGGACACACTGACCACTGGATGGACACCAGCCACAGCTGAGGTCGGTGAGACACATGAGGCAGTTGGTGTAGTTGACACAGACAGTGTTGCCACTGAATGGCTCCAGAAACTCTGCCGTAAACATCTGCAACACAATCATAAAATGATCTGTGCATTATGACAGGGTCCGTACACATCTGGACATTTGAAATTCAAGGCTATTCAAGACTTTACCAAAAAAATTCAACACTGTTTTAACGACATATGTGCTTTTAAGTGCAGTAAATGAAGTGAACATTAACATTTTTACTCGACTAAGAAAACAATGGCACCGATCACAATGAAATGCCAATTGCCCAATGTCCACATGAGTAATTTTTGTGCATAGGCTTTTCATTTTCTGGCTGTTATTCATCACCACAACAAATGAGTCAAAACAATACTTTATTGACCACAATTAAATTCAAGACTTTTTAAGACTACTTTGTAAAATTCAAGGATTTCCAGGCCTTGAATTTGGTCTGATCAATTTCAAGGCTTTTCAAGACTTTCAAGGCCCCGTATGACCCTGATATATATATATATATATATATATATATATATATATATATATATATATATATATATATATATATTGTAGTATTTGTCATTTTAAATACTTTATTTCTGAAATAAATATTATATATATATATATATATCAGAAATAACAATATGTATAGATAAAATACAATAAAAAAATTAAAAAGTACAAACATAAAATACAATTAAAACAATTATGAGGTACAAAAAAAGAATAAATAAGTAGGTAATACAAATAGGTCAAGCAAAATTTTGAATAAGTGTTACAACTAATTAACAAAATAGGGTACCATACAAATATAACGTGCATTAAAGAAGGCATCTGTTTCTTGGTTAAAAGGATTCTTTCTCAGCATTTTAAGGTATACTGTATAAAAACATGATCATTTTGCACAAGAACTTTTTGCACAAAATCTCCAGTGACACCAGCACGTGACCAAGACTTAAACAATGTCATCTCCAGTGACACCAGCATGTGACCAAGACTTAAACAATGTCATCTCCAGTGACACCAGCACGTGACCAAGACTCATAAATTAGGTTCAAAGTAAGTCGATTTCCGACAAAAACAAATTTGGAGCCATGAACAATATACTCCAAATCAGGCATCCCAGGTTGTTATGAATAAACAGTTTTCTGCTAAAAGACTGAATTAAAGTGACCTACGTGTCGCCGGTGGGTGTTGGAAGGCAAGGCACCGTTCCACTCTATCTGCAGGGTTGACTTGAGGGCCGCTGTCTTCCCCGGCCCCACTGTCAGCTGGGTCGCCACCTGCTCCACAAAGTACTTATGGCCACGGGACTCATCGGGGAAGATTCGAGTGCCGTCTGGACGTCTTGCGAGCATGTTATTGTAGGTGGCGCTATTTAGTTCGGCAACCAGTTCCTGAGTGAAAAATGATTGTTGTGAAATCGTGAATGATATTAAAACATGACAAACTTACATCCGCTGACATCCAAACAATTCAAATGTCAATAAACATATACAAAATTCAAATAAATTTATTTTGGAGTATTTGAAACGTACGACGAATCGACCAATCAGCTAAAGTCTTGGTCTCATGGCTGATGGGTTGAAATGGCTCACGTTTCAAATATTAAGCCCCAATGTATGTTATTTTCTTGCAAAACAACCAAATCTTGGAGCCACAAACAATATATTCCATAATAAACATATACTATGACTGTATATTCAAATAGTCATTGTCCACAGACGCACCAATGGTTGTTGGTGCCTACAAATGAACAGCCACATTATAGTCACCATACAAAAAGCTATTTGTAATTTAAGTAAGTTTACTTCAATCACTTTATAACTCTTTATTGTGTGTTAAAAACACAAAAATGGAAACTATTTTCTTTGAGATGAATATGTGACCGCCAGTAAGATTGGTAAACACACAAAATTGGTATAAAAAACATTAATTTATGGCAACACTGAAATGTGGTAAAAGGCATCATAATGAGTACTAAACATATATATATATATATATATATATATATATATATATATATATATATATATATATATATATACTTATGTTTAATGAAGCTTGAGTTCTAAAAATAAATAAGAAATAAATAAAAATAAATATGTAGAATTACATTTAGTAAATGACGTTTATAATGAGTAAAATAAGAAATAAATATTTAGAATTACGTTTAGTAAATGACGGTTATAACGAAGACTAACGAAAAAGTAAAATATTAAATATAATAAATATATAAAATTACGTTTAGTAAATGACGCTTACTTTATCTGCCGGTGAGTCGTCAGGGCTGATGTAAAGCCTACTCTTCGCAGATACAACCACCAGGTGCACTTGAAGATTTTCATCATCAGAGGGAGCCCCGAGGGGGTGGAGAAAACCCTGGACTTTGGCCACGTATTCGCCACCGAGGATGTTCTCGTTGTCGAACTGAGCCTCAAATACACTCGTGCGGATGATTTCAACCTGTACAACAGCAATGGCGATAGTACTTTCACTTTCGTAATATGGGGGTTACTTTTCTTGATGTTCTGTGATAATCTTGTAAATTGGTCAGTAGTATATATATTGGATACACACCTGTGTATCACAAGATTTACCTTTTCCTGTTATGTAATGAAACAGGTAAAGCCACAACATGACTGAGTGAACTCACTCATCAGGGTAGAGCCAGTTAGGGGGTATCTGTACTTGATTGAGTGAACTCACTCATCAGGGTAGAGCTAGTTAAGGGATATCTGTACTTGATCGAGTGAACTCACTCATCAGGGTAGAGCCAGTTAGGGGGTATCTTATCTATACTTGATCGAGTGCACTCACTCATCAGGGTAGAGCCAGTTAGGGGGTATCTTATCTGTACTTGATTGAGTGAACTCACCTCGTCGGAGTAGAGCCTGTTAGGGGGTATCTGTACTTGATTGAGTGAACTCACTCATCAGGGTAGAGCCAGTTTGGGGGGTTTCTGTACTTGATAAAGTGAACTCACCTTGTCGGGGTAGAGCCAGTTAGGGGGGTTTCTGTACTTGATTGAGTGAACTCACCTCATTGGGGTAGAGCCAGTTAGGGGGGTATCTGTACTTGATTGAGTGAACTGACCTCATTGGGGTAGAGCCAGTTAGGGGGGTTTCTGTACTTGATTGAGTGAACTCACCTCGTCGGGGTAGAGCCAGTTAGGGGGTTTTCTGTACTTGATTGAATGAACTCCCCTCATTCGGGGTAGAGCCAGTTAGAGGGTATCTGTACTTGATTAAGTGAACTCACCTCATCGGGGTAGCCTGTTAGGGGGTATCTGTACTTGATTGAGTGAACTCACTCATCAGGGTAGAGCCAGTTTGGGGGGTTTCTGTACTTGATCAAGTGAACTCACCTTGTCGGGGTAAAAGCCAGTTAGGGGGTTTTTGTACTTGATTTAGTGAACTCACCTTGTCGGGGTAGAGCCAGTTGGGGTTTTTTTTGTACTTGACTGAGTGAACTCACTCATCAGGGTAGAGCCAGTTAGGGGGTATCTGTACTTGATTGAGTGAACTCACCTCATTCGGGTAGAGCCAGTTAGGGGGGTATCTGTACTTGATTGAGTGAACTCACCTCGTCGGGGTACAGCCAGTTAGGGGGTTTTCTGTACTTGATTGAGTGAAGTCCGGCGGGGAAGTCTTCTACACTGCACTGACCAATGTTGGTCAATCTGGAGCTGTTCTTGCCCCACCAACCATAGACCTGAGTGGACGGCGTGACGTCACACATACCAGTCATCTCTAAAAAACAGTGACACGTTTTTTAATAGCTTATTATTCATCAACTAATCAATTTATAAAATAATTAAAAAATGATGATGCACATGACATGTTTTTAACTTTTTAAACTAACTTATAAGTATTTATTTTACAGGCTTAACATATTAAATTAAAGGAAATAAAAATTATTTATTACATCGTATGTAACATTTGACAATATTCAAAATAAAAATACTTAGGAGATAGTATAAATTTGATTTTAAACCATCCTCTGTAGCAATTCCATGGAAAACTAAAATTTAAGTAACCTGGGCTTGACAAGAAAGCAGGATCTGACAAGACAGCAGGTGACACTCTGGTGACACTCTGGTGACGAG
This sequence comes from Ridgeia piscesae, assembly GCA_025642075.2. Lineage (NCBI taxonomy): Eukaryota > Metazoa > Annelida > Polychaeta > Sabellida > Siboglinidae > Ridgeia > Ridgeia piscesae. Next base: position 40,788 of record JAODUO010000620.1, read on the forward strand.
AAGACAGCACTAACCTGTGATCTTCTGGCACTGTGCCTCTTTCACACACCAGGCACACTTCTCGTTGAGCCACAGGGTGGTCAGTGACGTGTTGACCTGCTCCCTGACCTTGAACTGTACACGACCCACAATCCCTCAGGGCAGCACAGATGCCAGGGCACATGTGGTCACGGTCGATGTCCTCGCACGTCTGTGACAGGTGCAACAATGTAATAACAGCATGCTGTATCTGTGACAGGTGTAACAATATAATAACAACATGCTGTGTATGTGACAGGTGTAACAATGTAAAATAACATGCTGTGTATGTGACAGGTGTAACAATGTAATAATAACATGCTGTGTATGTGACAGGTGTAACAATGTAATAACATGCTGTGTATGTGACAGGTGTAACAATGTAATAATAACATGCTGTGTCTGTGACAGGTGCAACAATGTAACAACATGCTGTGTCTTTGACAGGTGTATCAATGTAATAACAACATGCTGTGTCTGTGACAGTTGCAACAATGTAAAAACATGCTGTGTCTGTGACAGGTGTATCAATGTAATAACAACATGCTGTGTTTGTGACAGGTGCAACAATGTAAAAACATGCTGTGTCTGTGACAGGTGTATCAATGTAATAACAACATGCTGTGTCTGTGACAGGTGCAACAATGTAATAACATGCTGTGTCTGTGACAGGTGTATCAATGTAATAACAATATGATGTGTCTGTGACAGGTGCAACAATGTAACAACATGTTGTATCTGTGACAGGTGTAACAATGTAATAATTGTGTCTGTGACAGGTGTAACAATGTAAAAACATGTTGTGTCTGTGACAGGTGTAACAATGTAACAACATGTTGTGTCTTTGACAGGTGTATCAATGTAATAACAACATGCTGTGTCTGTGACAAGTGCAACAATGTAAAAACCTGTTGTATCTGTGACAGGTGTATCAATGTAATAATAACATGCTGTGTCTTTGACAGGTGTATCAATGTAATAACAACATGGATGTAATCTAATAGCAACTTGTTCAGCGTAGACTGCTTAAATGCATATTACAAGTGCAGACATGGCATACATACACAAAGTTAACTGTAAAACTAGTGTATTTCAACAATGACAATTAAAGGTATGTGTGTAAATCGCATTGTGTATTTCTAATATAATCACACAACAGTAGCTATAAAATATGCATGACTGTGTGACTGACATGATTTAGAAAATATTTTGTTGGAGAAATAAAATTTTCCTGCTTCTGATCCAAGTCCTACTATAAATTGTTTGATCTAGCAGGATACGTGATGTGCTCTCATAAAACACCCACCTTTGGGATGGTGAAAGATACACTGAAGACATACGTTAACATTAAGTTCTATTTCTTATAACATCCTTATAACATCAATTTGAAAGACTTTTTAAGCTGTGTAAAATGCCATAGCAGATGAGTGGTCCTTGCAACAGTTGTAGAATATATGTGATGTAATGAGCAACAGATGCTTGACTGTCTAACACATGCTACAAACCCTAAGAGCACCCTTAAACAGGATATTTCAAAAACGGATGTTACTTTTTTGCTAAAACTCATGGGATAGATAGATGAAAACCTTTATCAAATTGCTGCATAATTTGTCCCTGCCTACTGTACATACATACAGCTCATTTACATTAACAAAACAAGTGCTGTCAAAAACTTGGCTCATTCAGAGATCCCATGATCAATATACACTTAATGTCGGAATGAAATTTAGTTTCCGAGTTAGAACATCTATCAGACCTGTGCTTGACTTCGATGCAAGCAACCTTCGGTGGCAACTTCGGGCAGCTTTAAGCACCAGATGCATTCTGGGTTGAATTTGCAGGAATCTGTGTCTTTGTACTGCATGCAGAAGTCAGCGTCAGACTGCTGGAAAGTTGGGTCATTCTAAAAACGGATAATGTTGCATTTACTTCTCAGCATTATCACGTAAACAATTAGAGTACTTTCAATAGTTTACTTCAGATGTGTCTTACAATGCAAAGGAGTGTCTGACAGATCAAACTAGCACACACAATGTCACAATTACAGTGTCGTTTCACCCAAACACAACAAACATTAGCATATTATAAACTAATCATTTAGTGGTACATGTTCAAGCCGGTGTGTGGGATATCAAACAGGAAAACATGTTTTCTTCAATCTTCGAACATAGATACAGTTTCTTCGAATCTTGGTTCATGTTTTTTAGTAAATCTTTACCACAAGAAACCTTTTTGGTTTTTTTACATATATTTCGGCTGCATCTTACAGCAAAAAGTTTCTTGAGAGGCAAATAATTTACTAAATGTTTTCTTCAATGTTCTTACTTAGTGCTATGTAAAAACGATATATATCTAAAAGATTTGATGATTTCATAAACAAATCTGCTTCTGATTACATTATAAATGTCCACTCACAATTCATATTTTCATTTTTAAATTCACTTCATAGAAAGTTAACTTGCCAGGTATTCCCTGTGGCATGCTAATTTGGTTGTGTAACTTTTAGAATTAAGGTTTTGATAAAAGTCATCAAACAAACTATTAACTTATTTAAATTATACAAGCAGGATCCAATCATTCAGTCAAGTTAAGTAAATTTCAGAATTGGAATCTTTTGCATATTAATCTGAATCTTGGACAGGCTAAAATAACAAATTAATGAAGCACATTTATCCAAATTAAATTGGTGATAAAATTACAAGTGCAGGACATTTTATCCAAATTACAGGATAGTCAATATCAATATAAAACTAACAACAAAGGCACATAAATGGATCACATTTACCTGGTTCCTGGCCACCACCTGCGGCACCATGAAGGCAAGTAGGTCACCAAGTACGTTGCCACGGTAACCACCAACAACAAGTAGGGTGTTGCCAAACGCGGGAACAGCAACATGAGAAAACCGTCCTTTGGTTGGGTTACTTCTGTAACCTGAAAAATGACACAAACGGTGAGTTAGCACACAGACGCTACCACCTGTTTTGACTAAATAATGCACAAGTCTCCAATCCAAGTATTTACAGATTTCTAATTTTTGTGTAGTCTTTCAAACTTAACTCAAATATCTGGTTTTCAAGCAAATTATAAATCAAATCTAGTAAAAATCAGTTCACAGATAAAAAATTCAAGTTGAAATTCTGTGCATAATTCTAAAGGATTATAACGCCACTAATAGAAATGTATTTGTCAAACGTCCTTGAAATAATAACTCACCTAATATTAGGTCACACACGAAGAAAACAACCTGTTATCTGTTTGTACTAGGCATTAAGTTAGATGGGAAACCAAAGTTTTGTGAGAAATTAATTAAGAGATGAAATCTAAAAGAGAAACGTCTTAAAAATTACGGTAGCTGAGAGAAGACTGCTACTGATTAAGGCACAAGACGAGGAATGTAAAGGTAAGTTGTTGAACAGTGCAGTATTTAGTCCTCCTTTCCAAAAAGAAGCACCATATTAGGAAATTACTAGTGTTAGATTCTCCTAAACTGTCATGGCATATTACTATTATATGTACTTAATGTAGATTTAAATTTTTTCAGAAACCTTTTAATTACGTGACGCGGGCCCCATGACGAATCAAGCATGAAGAAGATCATCGTACATACCTGTAGAGATGGTCTCCAGTGACTTATGGTGCACCCAGGTGTGACAGCCGAGATGATAGTAGTAGATCTGGTGATCGTAACAGATCTCCTCCTCGTGATGTATGTGTTCGTTGCCGCCGTGGATCACCATGTAGTTGCCCATGATGGCCGCAGTGTGGAAGGCGCGGTCTTTAGGCGCATCCAGCTCGTGGAAATACAACCGCGACCAGTAGTTCTCCACTATATGGTATGCGTTCAGAATATTAGTCCGCTTTGGAAACTTGGCGTAGTCGGGAAGGAATCCCCCAAAGACGAGGATCGAGAGGGAAGAGGGGTGATAGACGGCCGAGTGACCCACCAGGCGCCGGTCAGCGATCTTACCCCCGCGTGATTCCACCCGTTCCCACTCGGTGGCGTTGCGATAGTCGATTCGGTACATGTCCGAGAGAAAGTGCCCGTTCATCGTTCGGCCGCCAAATAGATACAGCCAGCGGCTGTCCACGAATGTAAGTGTGTGACTGGCGACACCTAGTGGGTGTACCGCACTTCCGCCCGCCATTAACGTCCAGCGATTTTCGGTGACATTATAGAACCACAGTTCATCACTGTGTGTTTTATTTTGTAGGATACCGCCGAATATAAAAAAGTTTCCGTCGGTCTCGGCGACCGCGTGTTCGTGTCGCGGTTCCGGCCACAGCCCACTGCGTGGCAGCACATGCCACATGTTCTTATCGAAACAGTACCGGATCAACTCATCCAGCAACGAGTTGAGTGTGTTTCCACCGAACACGTACAGACAGTTAATGCTGGGAATGAAGACACCCACATGGCCAGTGCGGGGTTGGAACCCCGTACCTTCGGGGGCGAGCTGGTACCACGTCCCATGGGCAGCATTCGCCGTCATCGGCAGTTCGCAGCTGTGTCCTGCGTACCCCACCTCACACACGCACCTCTTCAGGGAGCTATTGCAGGTGCCGTGTTCGTTGCAATTGTCAGGGCACACCGTGGCTTCACACCCCGCCCCCTGGTACCCCTGGTGACACATGCACTGGTGGGTTGAGGGGTTACACACCCCCTGACTGCTGCAATTGTAAGGGCAGTCGGTGATGTTATAATGCCCATAGAAGCCCTGAAGGCGGTAGTTGCGGTCGCTGTAGAAGTGAATCAACATCTGCAAGGAGAGACATGGCGATGTATTGATACTATTGTGTTGTCATGGCGACAGGGTTAAATAAACAATGTGACATACTAATGACATGGTTAGATTGTCAAAGTGACACACTATATATCCTTACAATGGGATTACCTGGTGTACATTAACACTGAGAAATACACATCCTGACAGCCGAATCATAGCAACATAGTGATACGCACTGTCCAGAGGGTTTTAAATTGACAGTATGAGATTACTGACATTATGACAGTCTGTCACTATGTCTACACATCGTGATGACAAAAGCCCATGGACACAGTGACTTACATGTCCTGATGACGCGAGCACACGGTCCGGCAGTGTGCTGCCACTGAAGCTGGCCAGCAGAGGGGCGCTGTACGACTGACCATCGTAGACAAACAAGTAGTCGTAGGAGCACTCCGTCTTCATCGACACAAACTGCAGGCTGATAAACTTCCCTGGTCCCCCGGCTGTAACAAACACACTGAGGTCATGGCAGGTCACCGAGGTCATGAAAGGTCCTGAAGGTCTTACATAGCACGGTATATTATAGTCCATAGAACAGGCACTGGTGCAGCGTAGGGCAAACAAATGTCATCAAGGTTCAAAATGGTGGCATAGGATCCAAACTTGGGTTCTCTCGACAGAAGCTCTACCTACTGTGCCACTGTGCCACTGTGCCACTGCACTGGTGTACTGTACTTCTTTCTTCTGGATCCGACCATCTGCCAGACACTGACAGTGTTCACAAGGAGTCTGGTTGCCGTCCAGTCATGTGACATAATTGGGGTGATTTCAGCCATACACTGTTCATGTTACATGCAGTGCTTATGGTGAGAATGGGTCATTATATTGTGATTCCCACCAGTCATGTTTATGGTAAGAATGGGTCATTATATTTATTGGGATTCTTGGTTATTTACAACCAATCATATATCTGTCTTCAAATTTGGGTGGGTATTTGCGCTGTTCTCACGGCTGACGCAGTAGCAACTGGCAAAGTCAATTGCTATAATTTTATAGCTTGAATGCCCTCCTTTCCATGGTTTGTGGAGATGATCAGCCAGGGGTACTGTAGCGCAGCTCAATGACCCATGGCTTGCACGGATAGAGCTGACATATAATGAACTTTACATTGTTCACCCCATTCTACCTGCTTTGTGTTATTTTACTAATATCTGCCTACCACAATCTTTGAACTGCAATGTTTCCCACCCCTGGTGTTTACCTGTCCCGCTGAGATAGATCTTGGAACTGTTACTGTATGTACAATTTGTACATCAATCACATGTTACTCAATGAAACAGGAAGAAATTACATTCCTTCTCAGATCATTTAATTTTAATTGTAAAAAAATCACGGCATTTGTACATCAATGGCAAGTTACTCAATGAAACAGGAAGAAATTACATTCCTTCTAATGTCATTCAATTTTAATTGTAAAAAAATCACGCATTTGTACATCAATCACACGTTACTCAATGAAACGGGAAGAAATTACATTCCTTCTAATGTAATTTAATTTTAATTGTAAAAAAATCACGGCATTGTGTCTGTCACATGACTGTATGACTGGACATTTTACTCTAAAGCAACACATTTGCTCTCACTTTGAAAATGGTCCACTGGAAAATTATACACCCTTACAAACTTAACCTGCAGCACGTCTAAAGATGTCATCCAACTACAGTGGTTTTATGTAAATAGTCAGTAGTGTTTGGCAATAATTCTATGTCAACTGATCAGGGCACTTTACTCCTGACTGTGAAGGTAAAGATAGTGTTTCTGGTTTATTGCTAAACTCAGTCAACCGTGAACAGAAATTTTCTCACACACAATGGCGGCGAATGGGAGTCTTACTCACTGTTTAACAATAAACATGTAAGTGGGTCATGTCTGTATACGCCATGAGAGTCACACACTTATACAGTGTGGCTGATGCTTTGGGGCGTTTGTCAGAGACCCTGTGAGAGATCAGTTACAAGTTACCCAATGACTATTTTAACAACAATGTATTGTACTTATGCCAGCTGTACCAAGTGACTACCAACACCACCAGTGTCTGTCTTCAGCAGTACCAACACCACCAGTGTCTGTCTTCAGCAGTACCAACACCACCAGTGTCTGTCTTCAGCAGTACCAACACCACCAGTGTCTGTCTTCAGCAGTACCAACACCACCAGTGTCTGCATTCAGCAGTACCAACACCACCAGTGTCTGCATTCAGCAATACCAACACCACCAGTGTCTGCATTCAGCAGTACCAACACCATCAGTGTCTGTCTTCAGCAGTACCAACACCACCAGTGTCTGTCTTCAGCAGTACCAACACCACCAGTGTCTGTCTTCAGCAGTACCAACACCATCAGTGTCTGTCTTCAGCAGTACCAACACCATCAGTGTCTGTCTTCAGCAGTACCAACACCACCAGTGTCTGTCTTCAGCAGTACCAACACCATCAGTGTCTGCATTCAGCAGTACCAACACCACCAGTGTCTGTCTTCAGCAGTACCAACACCACCAGTGTCTGTCTTCAGCAGTACCAACACCACCAGTGTCTGCATTCAGCAGTACCAACACCATCAGTGTCTGTCTTCAGCAGTACCAACACCACCAGTGTCTGTCTTCAGCAGTACCAACACCACCAGTGTCTGCATTCAGCAATACCAACACCACCAGTGTCTGCATTCAGCAGTACCAACACCATCAGTGTCTGCATTCAGCAGTACCAGCACCACCAGTGTCTGCATTCAGCAATACCAACACCACCAGTGTCTGCATTCAGCAGTACCATCACCACCAGTGTCTGCATTCAGCAATACCAACACCACCAGTGTCTGTCTTCAGCAGTACCAACACCACCAGTGTCTGTCTTCAGCAGTACCAACACCACCAGTGTCTGCATTCAGCAGTACCAACACCATCAGTGTCTGTCTTCAGCAGTACCAACACCACCAGTGTCTGTCTTCAGCAGTACCAACACCACCAGTGTCTGCATTCAGCAATACCAACACCACCAGTGTCTGCATTCAGCAGTACCAACACCATCAGTGTCTGCATTCAGCAGTACCAGCACCACCAGTGTCTGCATTCAGCAATACCAACACCACCAGTGTCTGCATTCAGCAATACCAACACCACCAGTGTCTGCATTCAGCAGTACCAACATAACCAGTGTCTGCATTCAGCAGTACCAACACCATCAGTGTCTGCATTCAGCAGTACCAACATAACCAGTGTCTGCATTCAGCAATACCAACACCACCAGTGTCTGCATTCAGCAATACCAACACCACCAGTGTCTGCATTCAGCAGTACCAGCACCACCAGTGTCTGCATTCAGCAGTACCAACACCACCAGTGTCTGCATTCAGCAGTACCATCACCACCAGTGTCTGCATTCAGCAATACCAACACCACCAGTGTCTGCATTCAGCAATACCAACACCACCAGTGTCTGCATTCAGCAATACCAACACCACCAGTGTCTGCATTCAGCAGTACCAACACCACCAGTGTCTGCATTCAGCAGTACCATCACCATCAGTGTCTGCATTCAGCAATACCAACACCACCAGTGTCTGCCTTCAGCAATACCAACACCAGCAGTGTCTGCATTCAGCAATACCAACACCACCAGTGTCTGCATTCAGCAGTACCAGCACCACCAGTGTCTGCATTCAGCAATACCAACACCACCAGTGTCTGCCTTCAGTGGCCACAATAACATACAAACAACTTAATGCAGCGATAAAGAAATTCAGTTAGGCTGGTGTAATGAAAATAAAATTAAATGTTTTCGATCGGCAGTATCAACATGTCCAATTATTTGTGAGCAAGGCGTTTTGCAGGATTACATTTTTGCCAGTCACACTGTTTTTGGTGGACACGTGGATGTTAGCTCATTCACCCCACAATGGACCCACATCTATCTGAGGGACTTGTCGTCACTCGGTTCTGTGGCTGGCCAGTCTATTTTATACTGGTGCTACCCAAGAAACCCAGTTGAGATGTGTTTTATGACCTGAAGTGACTTACAAACACACACGTGACATCCATTTACTACCATTTTCAAGGCATTACTGACAACACCTATGACAACATCAACATCTATGATATTTAAAGATCTTTTTTGCTTCTTCATTATTTCCCTGTTTAACCATCCATCCACTGTTACCAATATTTCTATCTGTCCACAAGGGGTTTTAAACGCCCACATGTCGGGTAGACGGGTCACTGTATAAAGTCATGTTTTTGAGATCTCAATGGCTAGTTTTATTGGGTAGTAGCAGTATAAAAAGCAACAGAACTGAATGAGGAAAATTACTTCATAATCCATTCACTCATAATAAAGTCTACCTTCAACTTTACAGCACACTCTCTTATTCATAACCACGTAATTTTAAACAAGTATATTTACGCATACCCAAGGATAGCATTTATCACCTAATATGCTATTTTAAACATAAACTTATTCCAGCATCCATTTAATTATTTGCTGAGATAATCACAGCAGAAACAATTGATTGATTGATTGATTTATTTAATATAAAATGTAAAACATTGTACACATATGCATAATATATAAATACAAGGTACATTTAAATATTCGGATAACACAAAAAGTGCACGCACTTATTTCCATTGTGGTCCTTGACATACACATGACAGACATTGACAGAAATGACAAATATAACATACTAAAACAACCATAATAAATAAGTGATATAAATAATTACTAATATATGTAAAGGACATTGATAATTACAATATAAAAAGTATGGAAATATCTCCTGATTAGAAACACTTTGTAAAACCTTGTTATTTATTACAAAAAAAATCTAATAAATAATAAAAGTAAAAATAACAATAACTACATTGAACAGCTGACAACTCACTGAAGATTACGAACTAAAACTAACCACCAGTACCAGTTGGTGGGTTTTGTTTCACATACATCCCCAGTTGCCAGAATGGTGATGCTCCAACCAACGCTCCAAGACAGCGAATGAAACGAACAAGAAACAAAAAAAACATTCCACTTACCATCTATAAGCCACTCACAGCTGGCAGACACTGGGTAGTTTCCAGTGCCGTCGGTGATCACCCCCGTCGTGGCGTTGAGCACGCTGCGACCGCTGCATGTTGCCACCAGGTGGAGTCGAAGCGTGACGAGCCACACAATATGGACGACGGCGAACAGACAGTTCCTCATGCCAGTGTATGCCGCCGTGCTGAAGGGTCTGGAAAGGGTAAAACTTAAAAGTAAAACAAACATTATACAGTAGGAGAAGACCAACAATATCAATAGTGACACTTTCCTCCACCTGGGAAATACAGCCACCTCATAATTTGGGACAGTCCCAAATTATTTTATAACCCCCCATAGTCACCTGACTCACCCTGCTATTTAGGTCACTTCTGCTCAGTCCAAAGGTGACCTTAATTGTGAGATTCCATTAGTCAATACTGCGTCTACTGTCACCTGGAGTCAGTCATACAGCCACCTGTCAAATTGTCATCGTCCCCTTTTAACATAATCCCAGATATCCATACCAGTGAAATGTCTCAAATTAGTTCAACTAATATAATTCACACAATTGTCATGTAACTAAAATTCATTTTGTTGACAAAATGGTTTACAAACTAATATTATAACAACAACTTAGTTATTTATGGTGTTAGCCAAATAAATAAAAACGTAAAAGCACATCTATAGTTCTACACTGCTCTGGACTATGACATAGCAAAGTCAATGTGTACATTGCTATGTCAACACTCAACAAGGCATAATCTTGAACTTTGACTGAATTAACTACTATAAATAATGTCATCTTATATCATAAATATTATGCAAACTGCAATATGTTACATTTGATACATTGTCAATGTTACATGCCCAAATGATTAAAACAGGAAAAATATATACAATTTGGTGACACAGTTTGCTTATTTTTTATGGTTGCTTATATAATGTGAAATAGCAGCAGTCTGAGCAGTGACTTTTAAATGTAATAATCTTTACACATAGCTTCATTAGATTTTTTCCATAGAAATCCAACCATCTTGTATACTGCACGATTCCATGACTACCTGGTAAACTAATTTATCACGATTTAATAACAATGTTTCTGTTTACGACCCAATAGTCGTATTGAGAAGTAACAAATAATACACCTCTACCCAGACCACGATTCACGAAACCACACGTTTTGCCAGAATAACGTAAATGGACAATACAAAAACCACAAAGTCATGGTGTTATTACCAGTGTATACAATATTACAATGCATGTGTGAAATACAAACGTCTGTTCTTGAATACAGAAAATAGGTACCTTTGTAAATTATATCTCAATTACATCACTATAACCTGGCTGATTACTTATTTTCATATTCTATATAGCCGACCTATATGAATGCTCTCACACTATAATTATAGATCTGTTCTTCTGCTAAGTCTGGTTTCTGAGGATGTTGGTGCTATAGATTATTATCAATGTGACAATTAACAGGTGTGACGCACTGACGGGTGACAACAAAGAATCATTTAGCTCCCTCCCAGCAACCAGCAAGTAAACATTAACCAGGACGCCTACACGCCATGACAGTGTACACATATAATGTCCACAGCACGACAAACAAACACGATTCCCAACATATGTGTGCCCACATCTATTGGCCATATTCCAGGTTCAATAATTATAGACATAGCTGACTTGATCACATCCAACACACGGCCACTGCACATATTTGCTCTGATCAATAAGTGACTGAATAAATCGCTAATTATACTAATTATTCTAAAGTACCTGGGTACCCACAACAAATGTTACATTGACAGTGCATGTTGTATGTTTGGTGGCTTTGATTATATATGTGTATGTTGCATTACAATTCTAGTCTGATTTCTAGCATTTTGTATGAAAAAATTTCAGAGAAGTATTTCATTATTATATGATTATTTACCTACCCAAAAACTTGTTGTCTTTTCTCCATATCACTTTGTGACTACATTCAAATATTTTATTACGTAATTTTAACAACCACATAATTTATGGTATAGATTGTTGAGGACACTTTATTGTATGCAATGGTAAAGGTTTCAGAAATCTGATTCACTACCACTAGTTTTGGACACCCTAACAATCTACATAAATTGGTATATATTGATTGCTGCACTGTGTTTCTGGACATACAATGCAGCAATGTACACATATTATATTATTACATATCAGAATCAAATTAAGGTCTTTTCTAGAGCAAAAACATACAGCAAGTAGTTTATTATGCTGCAATGATTTGGGGGGCCATCCCAAATGTTTGTCAGAAATATGGGGTGGGGGTCTCTGAGTAAGCAGTAAGTGTGGTGAGCCCTAAATCAATCTGTATTCAGTGTTTTGTACTTAATTAATATAGTAATCTAGAAAGTAACTGTTTGTGTTCAAAATAATACACCAGACCATAACATATGTGTAATATTCGTTTCTACTAATTCATCGGACTGGCTATTCGCAGAGCAGCTCTGCGAATAAGGTCACACTCGCCACTATTCGCAGAGCAATGATGAGGTGAGAGGTGGTAGTGTAGATTAGTGGTTAGTGTAGGGTTAGCACTCCGCCTGTCCCACCGAAGGCCCGGGTTCAATTCCCCATCATGGCAGTTATATATTTATTTGCAAATGCTATACACGTGTACTCGTATTTTATATATTCTATTTCTGGACTACATTGATAAATAATATAAATTACAACACTGCCACCTTTGTTGTACGGAACTGAACTTTAGGAGATAAAACTAAATCAACAATTTAGCTATCCATGTTTTACTTGTACTTTTATTGTATTTATTTCTTATAACTTTTAACTACTTCAGTCGACACTACTGAACAGAAATTTACTCTATATAAAGTTTATTATTTTTAAAACATGTGTAGCAACTAGTCAAAGATTCTCTCCTACCTGCTTTGCGAATTAGAGAAACTGTCCTAATCGACATAGGCTTGAAATTATTATACAGTCTATCAGAATTTAAGCAGAAAAGTATTCACACATGTCACAACTATGTAATGCTTTGGTAAAAGACACTTTGGTAATGGGACATTTTGGTAATAGGAAAATTTGGTAAACAGACATTTTGATAAACCAACAAATATTCTTTAAAGGCATATTTCTTTATATAAAAACTTTGCAGTTAATAATAAAAAATGAATGTAACTATGGTTGTGTGTTCAGTAACAATTTAATTCAGAGTCACACATGTATCATGGCAGCAAGTCGGTGTACACACTAGTGGGGTAATGCTTGCTTGCAAGACATGTGCAACGCCACAGTATCATGCAATTTTTCTTTGTGTGCTTGGTATACACATTACACATAGCCATTCCATAAAAGCTTTGCTTTTCCCCTGGTTGTTGTTGATAACTCCATGTTCACATGTCATGATGTCACTTTATGTGTGTGTAGGTTTAAATGTGTCCTGCTAGCCACTGGTTGGCTACAGTGGTTGAACACTTATAGGAATTTGGAAGCCATGTTCCCTTCAGAGGCAAGCACCACCCAGGCCTGAACACTGGCGGGAAGCCAAGTTTCCTGTCTGGACCATCCTCATTTACAAAGACTGACATCTCAACATGTTACCTCTGGATATTACAGACTGGACAGATTATTTTCAGTAGTTTTACAAAAATTTCTAGATACCAAAATGTCTGTTACCAAAATGTCATGGATCCGTAATGTATACATGTATAATTATATGTATGTATATATATATATATACATATAATAGTAGTTAATAACAAATATATCACATGTCAATACATATATAGATTCATAGTATGCATTTATGTAATTATGACCTTTCACTCTTATATTTTTAACTAGATCAGCTAGCATAATAATTAAACTATTTACTCATTAATATTTTTCCTTTTACATGTATTAATTTATGATTTATTACAATTGACACTACTATTGTATTGTTGTAGTCATTTATTATTAATTAACTACTATATATATTGCAATTGCTGATATGCATATTTTATATACATACATAGTATATACATACATGTATATATATATTTCTATTTATTGACTACATTAATGCATACTATAAATTACAACAATACCACCCTCGATTTAATTTTCTCTAGTTCAGTTCCGTACAACAATGATTTAGCTATACATTTTAATTGTACATTAATTATATTTATTTCTTATTATTCTTAGCTACTATTATCAATACTCAGGGGTAGAACTTTGGCATTTATTTTACTAGTAAAGACAAAAGTTTACTAGTCTGCCAAAAGGTTTACTAGTCCTGCAAAAGATAAAAACAACCCACATTTAAGTTGTTACAATTTTATTTAAAACTAAAAAAATTATGTGTTTTTGCAACGCCAGTTAAAAAAACAATGCAGTGTTCATAAATGTAAAAAAATAGTAATAAGGAAATAACAAAAGTAATTAATGAAGAAGTGAAGATATGATTTGTAAAAAAAAACACCTTCACAATTGGTTGAAAAAGGATGGCAATTGCGCTCGTTGACCAGTAGTACCACCCTACCAGATACAGGACAGCCTACCATTATGAATTTTCCATATAATTCCGGAAATTGACCTCATATTACAGTCTTATGAAAACTGCTCTGTTACTGTATTAATAAAAAATAACAAGTATAGAAAATTATAGATATCAAGAACCGTTAATGTTACACTTAATGCCTAGACAAGTTCATAGCTGGTGGCTATGTCATCATTTATCAGCAAATGAAGCTATCACTACTGTAGCCAGTTGTTCACTGGCAGCAATTTATCAATGTTTTAGTGACTTGGGATTCAGTTACATCCCGGCCTGTAGATGGGTTAAGGTTAGGATCACTGTGGCTACAGAGGCTTGATCGACTACTGTAGGGTGGGGTGGATGACACATTGACCCTTACTAGACCACCGGACTAATTATTAGGCAGGTTTACTAGTCCGCCCTTATCTTTACTAGTGTATGACTAGCGGACTAGTGGGTAGTTCTACCCCTGAATACTGATGAACAGAGTTTTACTTTAGATATTAGTGTCTAAAAAGTTTATTATTATTATTATAACAACATGCATGCATTGCAACTCTTTCTTACCTACTCTCAGAATACCGCAAGTCTTTGCAAATTCGCAGAGCGGTGACGCCACTGCTCTGCGAATACTGGCACTGGATCCCTAATTCGCAGAGCAGTGACATCACTGCTCTGCGAACAGTGGCGAATGTGACCTTATCCACAGAGCTGCTTTGCGAATAGTCTCGTCCATTTGTTATTGGTCAGGTTCAGACTCAAAATCACACATAGGGACCATGGGCATGGCCATGCCATCCATGACCATGGCATGGATCATGGCCAAGCCTATAGCCCAGTATAGGGTAGGCCCATGCAGGGCCCGGGTAAACAATAGACATAGTTGACACCCAGCGATGTCACTGATGCGCTAGTGTGATATATATACTGGTAATAGTAATACATTTACCATACCATACATTTAGTAAAATACTGAGAAACAGCAATAGTAAAATATAATGGAATTATAAATCGCATCGACGACTGTACTGTAAATAATCGAATCCATGTCTATTTCTGGAGTGGTACCTGCTGTAAGAACTGTCACGTGAAATGCATTTAGCATATCCATTCGGGTCTTGCCGTCCGCATCATGTCGACTGCGAACACAATGGATATCAACCCACAAGATCGCAATCAGAAGTTTCGCCGATTAACAATTTTAAAAGACTTATGGTTCAGATCTTCGTTTAGCCATCCACGAACCTCGAACAAAACAAGTGCCCTTAGCCTAAGTTGACGCAGCAGTGTTGTTAAATCTTATAGGATTGGCTGAATTTATTTTCGTACAATTATGCTATAACGATAACATAAAAATCACACAATTTATTAAGATCATGAATAGTGCAATTCATATGATCTGCCTTACGATTTAAGGAAAGTTTGAGTTGTTGACGATTTTGGACAAATAGAAATCTATTACGTGTGCTGCCCGAGCTGCATACACAAACATGGCGGCGGCGACGGAGCTGTGGCTGTGTTTGGCTTCGTTGGCGTTTTTTGTAAGTTTTGTTGTGCATGGCAATCATTGCATTTAGTTCAGTCCAGTAATGCCATAGATGTATAAATACGATAATAATAACTACTTGGTTTAATTCAAATATTAACGGAAAAGCTCAGTAAATAGGCTATGAGTGTACCCGGCGTGACACTGACAACTCAGACTCAGTCAGACAACGTGTCAGTCACTTGTGACTTGATGACACTGACACTGTTGCCGAGTGCTCAGGCTGACAGTGTTTGTCAGTTTAATGACAGTCGGTGTATGAATGACTGAGTGCGTCGTACGATTGATGCAAAATCCAACGCCGCAGTATGAGCGAAAGCCATAATAATTTTTCTTATTATCAATATTAAATGCCAATGGTCTCACTGGCAGAAGTGACAAAACTGCACACAAGTTGCAAGGCGTTACATGAATCATGTAACAAAATCATAGGGCGTTGGAAATAGGCTTAACTGAAAGGTAATAAGTTACAGATCATATAACTGTTAATTTTATTATGATAACTTTATTAGATCCAAAGTTATTGCAATTTAAAGACGAAAAATGACGCAAAATTTGTGTATCTCTTATAATGGTAAAATGGGCAAATTTGTTTGTATTCTGTTGATAAATATTAGAATAAAAGTGACTTTAAAATGGCATAACTTTTGTTATTTGTATAACTACAGTAGAACCTGTCTTGTAGGGACACCTGTCGGGCCAAGCAAAAGTGTCCCTACATTGCAGGTGTCCCCTCGTCAGAGGGACAGGAATTTACACACACAAAATTCCAGAACATACAATCTTTATTTACATCCACATTACAACATACCTAAATCACATTTATGCCCACAGTTATAATACCCATAAAATGAAGTGTAATAATATCACATTTAATATTACAGTAGAACCCCTCATTTAAGATTGTTTTGGATTAATTCAATTAAGTATTAAAATGCACAAAATACAACTTAGAAAATAGTAAAATGAGACGACACATTAACAACATTTTAATTTATTTTGTTTGTGACATGTTTCATTATAAGTTTAATTTTGAATAGTTTTTAATATTATTATCTGATTGTTATTTCAAATTTGGTCTGAGGGGCTAAAAAGGTGCTGCCACCTCACGGCGTCTGGGTAATCACGCTGCGGTCGCCATTTTGTTTATCGTTTCAGCGGCGCAAAACGATCATTTACTTTCTGATCTAACCATGAAAACGACTTCTTACAACCGTCAAACTTCCTGTCTCATAACTTATATACAAAGTAAAATCATTAAAATTCCTGTAAAGAATACAATTCACAAATCAGTATCGAGGCAACTCGACATCGCCGGCGCCGGTAACGCGCAAGCCGTGGATTACCGTGGTGTAACATCAGTATTTTATTGCGGCGTCACTACATAAATGAGCTTCAGAAATGTTTGTTTTATCCTAAACTAATATGAAACTTAGCTTAAACTCAGTAGGCCTATATTACGTTTGTTGTCCCTCGACATAACTAGAAACTTGGAGAAAAATAAAATAACTGGATAGATCAATTGCGAGCGGCTGTAAATTTAAATGGGTCACCAGTTGTGGGTCGAGATCCCGTGCGCTTTCTCCGTTCCCAGCATCCATTGTACTGAACAGGAAATGGACGCCGCCATCTTTAAATATTATTGAAATATATTTATTAAAATAAAGTTAACTGTCCGCCCTAGCAGGTGAAAAATAACAAAAAATTGCTGTCCGCGTCCACCAGGTGGCCGCTCATCTCAGGGATATTTCCGTTGAAAAGTGATCGGGACATCGGAACACTGTCCGTACATAGCAGGTGGCCGCTCGTCGCGGGGGCCGCTGAAGACAGGTTCTACTGTATTAAAATATTGTTTGCAGTATTTTGAAATACATTGAATGTAGTAATACATATTCAATATTGATGTTTTTCATACTAATTAATTCACTTAATTAGCTAATATTAGTTAAGTAGTGCACCAAGTTAACAGACCAAAACATTCTAATTAAGACCAGAAGAGTCCATAAATATGAAGATATTTATACATATTATGCAGTGTGCATAACCACATTGATTATGAGAATAAATATATATTAACTAGTCATGTAATAATTAATTAATTTATAAGCGATAATTAGCAGGCAACCTCGAAAGACAGAACATTTTAGAAAGCGCAAAAGCCAAAGTATGCGCACGCTAGTTCAAATGAAAGTTCACACACATACTAAATAATCCCTGAAGATTTACGTAAAAACACAATCGTTCGTCCCCATTGATTACCATACTATCAAACAAGCATATGAAATCTTCAAATCGATGAAATTCAGCTTAATATCGGTCAAATTTAAAAAAGAAAAATACATACTGAAAGATCAACTTACCGGCTCAGCGAATTTCACCGCCAATGATGACCTTGTCATGTAAAAGAGCGCCAGTTGAACGAAAATGCTACCCAGGTGCTGCGTAAACGAGATGGTTTCAGCGTCACCACTTTGTGCGCACGTAAAAACACCACGGCCGCGGATTTCGTTGAAGTGCCTATTGACAGCGTCGTCACAAGTGTTTCCATAGTGGCATCCCAAGTCTTCGAGTCAGTTGTATAAATGTCACTAACAGGCATATTTCCAGCATGCATAAAATCTGGCCATCTGAATGAGTGGCATTGCCATTGTTTGTATGATTATCATTAGGCCTAAACGATAAGAAACCAATCTTATCGCCTATTAAAACATGTTTAAACTGACTTGCACTAATCACTTTTCATGTCATGTATTCCGTATAATATATAGTAATATCTCTGTAAAGTCTGTATTGCTGTAAAATCAGTTTAAAATTGCAGGCAACAAAATTGGTAAACCAGGCCTGAGTCAGGACTGCTATTGTAAATTTCTCATCTATTACTGATTTTTTCTGTGACCACATTCTGCTAGTAAGATATAAACAATAATACCATTTTTTATTATTATTTCGAACACAACATTTATGTGGGGCACAGTGGCTAGAGTCACCTGGTGTTGCTCCAGTTCAGACAGCTCAATTAGTATTTGACTAAAGACAGTGGTGGATTTTTGTGTATCAAAAACTTGCAACCTATTTGCAGCTTAGCTGAACGTTTCACAGAGAAGGAGAAACTGTTCGATCAAACAAGTCTGTTAGGGATTAAAGTATTGATACCTATGCTTCTATGCTTTGCAGGGCTTTATGCGGGACAAATTATGGCCAGTCACACCTGTTTTGGTAGACACATGGATGTTAACTGTTAAGTCAGTTTACAAACTTTAAGATGTGTCTGATGACCTGAAATGGACTACAAACACACACCTGATAACATTTACACTCACTTTCAAGGCATAGCTAACACTATCTATGGTTTTGGAAGATGGTTTTTGCTCCTTCATTTTTTTTACCCGTCCACCCATATTTCTACCCATCCACAATGGTTTTTACCCGTCCAAATGACGGGTGGACAGGTCTCTGCATGAAGCTATGACACTTTGTTACTTTACCCAATCTTTACAAGTTCCTGCAAATTTTCAGATTGCCCACAGTTGCTGCGATGAACTGAGTGCACTACAATGTCGAGCCAGTGGGTTCTCTACAAAGCTCATGTGTAGTTCCTGCAATGAGCTCGATCAGTTTATGCTGCAAAAGCTCAAGGAGCCCTGCTTCAAATGTTGTCATGAAGACAGCTCTTTGAGTTCCTCCAACCCTGTGAGTACCACTCACAGTCACAGTCTAGCCCAATGACATTTGTCCAGACTTCAATCACATTAATTGTTTTGTTCATTTAATTTTGGAATCATTTATGCCACAATTGTACATTTACATGTGCTTTTTCAGTTTAGGGAAATACATAAATCAACTGTTAAGTTAGTTGTTGTGGGATATGATCATAATTCAGTGAAGAAATGTCAGATGTGTCGGATTACTTACAGTTGAAAGATAAAGTAACAGGTTTACAATCAGAGTTATGTCTATGATTATAACAAAATACATCATAGATTACTTAGCTATTTACATAACGTATGTGTGCTACATATTTTAATGTACTAGAGTTTCAGTGGTCTAAATGTTTTAACCTAAGTAGGCTTCAAGCCACTCCCTTTTGCCTCAATGTTTCATTTCCAAAACATTTCCTTGCAGTGATCTGCAATTTGTAGTAAAATTAAGATGTATTTAGTACTAATCAACCCCTTATGAGCAATCAGTTACTTATTGCATATATGGGTTTGTTTAAAAAAATCCCACCTATGATATATCATAGGGGTGTAAGTCCAGTGTAACTGTCTAAATCCCATAAAAGTAAAGGCAAACAAGTTCTACCTTCATCCCAGGGCTTTATGCAAGACCAAATTATTGCCAGTCACACGTTTTGGTGGACACATGGATGTTATAAACAGTTAACTGTTAAGGCAGTTTACAAACTTTAAATGTGTGATGACCTAAAATGAACTACAAACACACATGTGACACCACTTTTGAAGCATAACTGACAATATCTATGGTTTTGGAAGACCTTTTTTTGTTCCTTCATTTTTTTACCCATCCACCCATATTTCTACCCGTTTACCCATCCAAATGACGGGTGGACAGGTCTCTGCATAAAGCTGTGCTTTGTCCAGATATTTGAGCATCGATATCCAATTCATTAGACGAGTATCAGTTTATATTTGATTACATAAGTGAGTTTATAAACATAAATAGCTGCTGATGCACCTACATGTATTGATTACTCGTAAGAACTTCTGTGAAATGTAACATATTTTCTTGGTTTTAGTTAATGTCATACGCAGAAGTGGTGGTGTGTAGCTGAAAATTGGGAAGATTTCCTCAAGTCCAAGGTGAGACGTC
This sequence comes from Ridgeia piscesae, assembly GCA_025642075.2. Classification (NCBI taxonomy): domain Eukaryota; kingdom Metazoa; phylum Annelida; class Polychaeta; order Sabellida; family Siboglinidae; genus Ridgeia; species Ridgeia piscesae. Next base: position 61,505 of record JAODUO010000620.1, read on the forward strand.
TTGAGAAAGTTTTACACATTGCTTGAGACTCCCGCACCTTATTACACGTCATCAGCCACATACACCCCTAGAATTATATTTGTTTTGATAAAGACTAACATTAAAAGATTATCGGCATGAATGTTGCTACTGGATTTGGTTAAACTCATATTGTAAATAAAATAAAGTGCAATATACCTTTCTGAATCCACTGTTCTCATGTAGAGCTTTTGGGGTCTTCTCGACACCTTCGTCAGCATTGGACTCCAGAGCTGATGAATGTGTCGAGAAGACACAAAAAAGCTCCACAGGAGAACACAGTTGATTTGGAAAGGTATCTTGCACTTGATTTACAATTTAAACAATAAAGACATAATACTTACCCAAAGGTACATACAATGAGTAATTTTAATCATCGCTGTAATACATTTTTTATAATTAAGTTGCCATCTTTACGAGCTTGTAACTTCAGATAAAAATTGTTTGCATTTACTCATAATATATTTTTATTTTATTTGATATAGCACCATATCCAGTATTGTTTGTAGTGCTTCACAAGATCTTAAAATACATAAAAGTCGACGTATAAAAATGAAATGACTAGTTATATACTAAATAATGTAGAATATCCAAATAAAGAAGTAAATGAATAGAAATATTTACAGTCATCAAAATAACATAATGTCAATAATAGGCACCCGTCCTCCTCTGTTACGCCTCCTTAGTGCGGGTGTCAGATTTCTCATGTAGTTTATTTTAGTGGATGCCATAGTCAGTTATAAAAAATAAAAATGGAGTATTTTCTTTGGGCAGCGTTCGTGAAGAGTGACCGTATGGGACGCTGGCCAGGTCTGCGTGTGCGATATGTGCGTGGCTCCGACCCCGTCATTAACCTGATGGACGAACAGCGCACCGTCGTAGAAACTCTCAGCATTGAGAAGTGGAACACGGACTCGATTGAGGAATTCTTCGAGGAGCGACTCAAGAAGTAGTTAGTTGTTAGTTTCGACTCTGCCTTGCACAACACACACACATTCGGTTCAGTCTTGCGAACATGATCTCAGTTTTGCATACATGAAGTATCGTTTTTTTCTTCAGTGTAGCAAATTTGCATTAATTTGATTGGCACTATGGGGATCATTAAGGCTAACTTTCATCAGCTCCTAGTCCCAATTTTGCATCATAAAAATAACATTTGCAACTAATAAGTGCATCATGGAAATACTTTTCTCCATGACAGAACGGCAACATTTATAAAATGCTCCTTAGAATGTTCCTTAAATTTAATCAGATTCTGTTTGGTGCTGGATTTTGCGTACAAGCTCATTGTCTATGTTAGGGGATAGTGATTTAAGCCACCATAAGCACTGCTATTTGGACCTGTGATTATTTTGAGCACAACACTTGTAAAACCTGCAGAAATGTTGTTTGTTCTGTGCTAGCACTGAACTTTATGTGTGTGTTGTCCTGTGGTAGAGTCGGAGCGTGTCGGACGGAGTGTGTTGGTGCAGGCAGACAGTGGTGGTAGAGCTGTTACTGCCACACTGCCTGTGCTCCGTTGTGTGGTGCCATGTTTGAAGGCTCCCCAATAAACCAGTCGGTGTGTGGGGCCTGATGTGGTGTGTGCCACACAACAGGCACCTCTGTCCTCGGCTGTGTTCACACAGACAGCCTTAAACAGTTAGCACTGTCTGTTTACATGTATCTTTAGGTATGTATGTATGTATTCACAGTTGACAGTTTTTATTTAAAGAATTGACGATTGGAGTTAGCTTGATCAGTCTTCTGTGTGAACGCAGCCATAATTTCTCTCTTCTGTTCTTAGAACACTACTAAGTAAGTGATACAGTTTATGCATGTATGCTCTATACAGTATTAAATGCAGTTATTTGTATTTATACATCTGTGGATTTTGTTTTATTCTGAGGTTCAGGTATGTTTCCTAATGCTTGCTAACACGACATTGCCATTCAGAAAGGGTCTGCATTATAAATAGAGCTACGAGGTGGACATTTAGTGTAATATTGTTTGTACTAATGTGTCATCACCACCATCAGCGGTCCCTCGAGAGACATGAAGATGTTGAGACATCTCCCTCTCCTTTCTCCTCTGCCATTTCTCCACCTCATGAAGTAGATGGTTTGTCTCGACTTTGGCCATTGCCTGGGGTATGCTATAGCACCAAAATTGGACGGTCCGCAACCATAAGTTCCCAGGCATTTATGTCAATTTGGCCTTTCTTTGTGTAACGTTTAGCGGTGTCCTTGAATCATTTTCTCTGGCTGCCACATGTTCTCGTACCATATGTTAGTTGTGCAAACAGTACAGGGGAGACATTCTGATACAGTGGCCAGCATAGTGGATTGGTTCTGCATTACCATTGCCTCAATACTGGTTGTGTTGGCTTCCGTGAGGAAAACTGAGGATACTAAGATCCGTGACTAAGAACTTCACAGTCCTGTCCCCATTGCACTCGTCCATTGCTGCAGGGTTTTGTTGCTGGACCCTTGGTATAAGCCTATCTTTTAACGTGAGGATGTCGATGTCCCTGCAGTATCAGCATAGATCTTTACAGGACATCCATAACCCAGTGGCTTGGTGAACCACGATAACCAAGAGTTAACTAATGTGTAGACGCCATGTCATGGCAGTATGAAATTATCCATCTTGTTCCACAACTTGATTATCTAGTTCTATGAATAATTACTTACCACTTCTCTGGTACTTTCCCATATTTGTTCTGTATGCTTGTACTTTGTATAAGAGTGAATGTTCCATATATTCAGTAATCAACAGACTCTGTACTCCCACCTCCTCCATTGGAGAAACAATTTTATTTCCACAATCGTGAAACATCAACAAAATACAAACATTTATGTAAATGGAAAGTGAAACTGCCGGCTAACAGGACCCAACATCACTTCCAGTCAGTTAATTCTGCAGTTTTCTTATCAAACAATACAAACGATGATAGATGTAGACCGAGTCTGGTACATCTATAATGGCTTTCCTTATTTATACATAAGCCTGGCTTATCTGTGAAATAAACAACCCCTGCAAAGTACTTGGGTCGTTGCCTTCATTCATCTCATCCACATGTGGCAATTAATTTTAATATACACCTGCCCCTTCGTCACATTATCATATTCAATATACACATTCATGTGTAACAGTTTTGTTGATTCTGCCCACGTACAACTAGTTTTATATTCACCGTGCATCCATATAACCATAACAACTAGCCCAAGGGCCATTTTACTAAGACAATCTAATTTAATCAATTTCTGATTGGCAAGCCATACTTTTCACCATACATTTTGAAAAGACAAATAGTTACAACAAATGTAACACCTCATTTTTATAACAATACATAAATGTATTCAAATCCATTTGCATCTTGCTGTGATCATGCAATTCTTGTCATAATTTGTTTGACAACAAAAATTACTGGCAAGTTTTATTTTGACACAAGTCAATGTTTTTGCAGATACAAAACATCTGTAATTTCGTTCCACCAGTTAATTGAAACCTTAGTGAAACAACACCCAGGCTTTCGAAAAAACAACTATAAACCACAAAATATAATTCTGACAAAGTTGTGTCAATAAAACAAGAAATATCCTTTACGTTATATCACATTTTTGTCACAAAATTCAAATTAACAGTTCGTATTTCCTTAATTAAACTTCAATGGACTTTCTGTGGATTTAGACAAGCAGCGAAAAACAAAACTTCATTTTGGGAAACAGCTAGGAAACTTGATATCAAATTTTTTTTAAATTGTGATATCTGCCAGACTGTCCAGGTAGATCGCACTCAAAAAAGTAGTAGCAATGTCTTGACGGTGGTTATCAAGACCTCTATAATGTACGTGTATGCTATGTAAATATCATACCGACTTGAGACTCCAACTACGAATGTACGCTGAATCCACTTGGACTGTGGCAAGGTGTTCAACATCAAATAAGACTTGTAAAGTTTCACTTCAAAAATAGCTGTGGATTAATAAAATATATCAAAGGGTATCTTTGTGGCCCCCTTAAGGCTATATTTTGGCCCCTTCGGGGTGTGCCCCTCAACGTATGCATTTGACACGATGCACAAAAACACTGGAAGTTCGTTTCACTTGGAGGAAGCAAGTACAGTAGCAACAAATCGTAGTGTAGCTCAAAATATTGACAGGACAGAAATAACGCTATAGACACAGCTTACAAAACAAACTAGTAATAAATAGTAGTTCTTTCCACTGAAATTCCCGCTGAAAAAGTAAGATAGTTGTAGCCCATAATTTTTTTGCTTCTGTGTATAAATTCTGCGTTACAGACTAATGTGTTGGTCAACAATACAAGTCCTTAAAAAGACAAGCCCCAGTGTGAAAGTTGGCTCATAATACCCACTGTCCACCAGGTGCAATAACATAACAACGCATGCAGAGTGCGACATAATAGAATCGCAACATAATTCCTCGCATTAAACATCAACGCATTAACAATGCTGTGTCTACTCTACACATTGGGTGTAAAATAAAACTTAAAGATATGTTCACCATTAATCATCCATGCTAAATATATACGGCACAGTACGTAAAGTGAAACTTGTTTTAAGCCTTCTCACAAACAACGTGTTCCTAGTTAGTAGACAACGTGCTACTGGCGCGGCATTCACGTTTCACAATGTACACGTGAAGCCAGAAGTCCTTTCTTCAAAATAATGTATTTTCTGGTATAATATACATGATGAGCGAGTACAAAGCACCCTGCCCCCTGAGTCTGGCACCAATACATATTTCCAATTGGCACCAAGTTCCCTGACAATCTCATCACCCACCAGAGGCAAATGATTACAGATGCGGCAAGTCAAGAAGGAACCGTTTCACTAACAATCTCATGAGCTTATGGGTCTGATTTTGTCTTTAAAATAAATTTGGCTCCTTAAAATTGACCTTGTATACTGAAAACCAGCGCTATTTAAATTTAGCAGAAATTCGATCACGAAAGCATTTCCTTACAAACTCACAATTATAGCAGTGAAACGGCTCCCTGGTCTGGCATTCACACTGCACAAGTGCTGCTAAACTTACCAGAATAATATTTGTTTCCTGTTACGCAATGTCGCATCAATGTCACATCATAACATTCAATTCTCAAATGTCTATGATTTTACATTTAACATGGTAGATCAGGTAACTGGATACCTGAATATTATTCTGGTAGGCATTACTATCTGTATGTATGCTGCATATCGTTTGACATAGACATGTTACGCAGTAGAATCTACATGCTTTCTACGGTGTGTTATTTGAAGCCTTCTCGTGGCAGTGCCTAGACAAACTACCTGGACACATTCACCTGCTTCGACACAATCTGCAGATGCTAAGTGGAAAATATACAATGAGTCGTCATCTGCAAAAATTCATGCCATGCAATCTGCAGATAACTAAGATGCATTACACCACAAGATGCAGTTAAGCACTCTAGTATGCACTAGTGCATCCAGTGCCCAGGTAATCACTGGCCTCTTCACTTCACAATTCACGCCGGAGTTGGGGTCAAATACGCATTGAAATATATTGGTTTTATGTAACCTTTTCATGAAGCCTTTTTCTGTTGTAAGCTGATGTGAATGTTTTTTTCAAAGTTACTTGTATTTAACCTTAAATATTGCTAAATGCACTAATCTATTTCCTCTTGCAGTTATGTTTCAGATATATTGCAATCACACTTTGCTGATATAGTATAAAGTGTCATCACTGAATACTTTATAAACAATTCAATATCTTTAACTGACTTTTGTACTGTACGACTTATTTCACATTTATAGCCTGTTTGAATTAACCTTGTGTGTTTGAAATCTAACGGATTGTATTTCATTATGAATGCTTGTGTCTAAAGTAAGATCCTAACATATTTTAAAAAGTTATGTACTTCAACCACACAGACAAGTGTATTTGACTCCAATTCCCACAGTGTGTGTGTGTGACCTTAGCATCAGGCATAGCCAGTAACCGCTGCACTCTGCGACCCCACTGTACTGGGTGACCTCGCTGCACTACGCGACCCCGTTACAGACCTCCGTGAGCGGGAGGGAGGAACACCACTCACAACCGTCTTCCGCCAGATACTCTAGGGAGTCGAGGAAAGCCTTCCCACTGAACCCACCCACTGCAAACAGCCGACCCTGTGCGACAGCGACCCCTACGTTGGTGCGAGCAACGCTTAGACTCGGTCCAAAGCTCCACGTCTGTGTGTGTGTGTCATACACCTCGACACTGTTGAGTGACATGTGTCCATCACTGCCGCCAATCACGTACAGTTTACCTGCGGAGTAATCAAACATTACGTTGTACACGCCTTGACGACTGAACGACGACAGCTTGTAACACCTCAACAATAACCATGGATTACTGTCATTATTATAATTAATAACCATGGATTGCAGTCATGATTATAATTAATAACCATGGATTGCAGTCATTATTATAATTAATAACCATGGATTGCAGTCATATTTATAATTAATAACCATAGATTACAGTCATTATTATAATTAATAACCATGGATTGCAGTCATGATTATAATTAATAACCATGGATTGCAGTCATGATTATAATTAATAACCATGCATTGCAGTCATGATTATAATTAATAAACATGCTTTGCAGTCATTATTATAATTAATAACCATGGATTGCAGTCATATTTATAATTAATAACCATGGATTGCAGTCATTATTATAATTAATAACCATGGATTGCAGTCATTATTTAACTACATATTTTACATCAATGGGATTATCTCTCCAGCTGCGCAGCCTCAATTAATCAATTACTATCTGTATAAAAGCAAGCAGTTTTATTATACAAGCAATTAAGATACACAAGAGTTTATCAAATATTAACAAATTACATTAATTGTTATGTAATGATCTTAATAGTTTAGAAAACACTATAACCTTTCTTAATACTGTAACACAAAGGATATATTTTAATAATTTATCCACTACCATTCATATCACAAAATAGTGTTTGCCTGTGAAGGTAAACTGAGAACTACAGCAGTGCTAGCAGCCTACCTCTGAAGACGGCCGCCCCAGCCCCGCGACGACAGTTGGCCATGGGAGGCAGGTAGCTCCACTTGCCCTCTTCAGGGTCATAAACCTCAACAGAGTTGGTGCAGTCCCACGCATCACACCCTCCAACAGCCACCAGCTTCCCTTGCAGCACACACATTGTGATCTGGGAGCGCCCTACAGCCCCACACACACACAGTCAAATACATTGAAAAGTATTTAAGTGCAAATATTTTCAACACTGCAAATACATTTTGCTTTTGTGTCAAATGCAAGTATTTCTCGAAGGTATTTCAAATAATCTACAAATACTTTTCTAATTCTCTTTATGTCATTTTGCTTGTCCACAGCAACTATTGACAAACAAGTGACATAAGTTAAAATTTCATTTCAGAACGTCACACTAACTGGACATGTTTCCATCTCAAAAGTTTTCTGTATTTTTTGTTTGTATATTTGGTACCTTCACAAAAGGCACATCAGATGAAGAATTCAATAGTCACTTCTGGAAACTCAACGTTTAAAAAAACAAATCCCTATATCTAACTGCAAAATTGGCAACATAATATTGAATGTAACCAATCTTGAAATAATGCTATGAACAACAGTTGCGATCAGACAGAAGTCATGTGACCAGAATATGTGACTTACCAGAGTGGAGGTCAGCAATGAATGACCACGTCCCTGTGGCCAGGTCGTAGATCTCACAGCTGGCGACCCCGTTAAACCCACTCCAGCCCCCAATCACGTACAGCTTGCCCCCCAGGCCTGCCACCCCTGGAGGAAGAACAAAACATACAGTGTAGACAGGTAGTATGAACCAACCATACAACTGATTGTTACAAACTGCTTGATAACGACGAAAAATAACCCAAATATATATCGTAGTATGGACTAATCACATACGTATTGCAGATAGTAAGAACCAACCATACAGTTAAGACATGTTATAACAATTAACACACATTGTTAAGACATACGACAAAGAAAACAACACAATACAAATATTCAAGCTAAACAACGTGTCAAGACACATATTGAAAATAAATCATAGTCAAAACGTGTAGCACGAATTGACCAAATTCAGGATATTTAGCAGTATAAAACACATTTACTTGGCCTGGACAGAATATATAACCTCAGGTTTTCTTTAGTGATATTAAATGTGTCAATACAGTTTACAGAAAATCTTTGGAAAAATTCTGCACCTTGCCCAAAGAACTGCTATAGTGGCAAAGTCAATTGCGGTCTGTCCCCAACTCCACCCAACAGTAAGCCCTGCCTACCTGGACTACACCGACTGATCTGCATATCCGGCAAGGCTGCCCACTGGTCAGTGGAGGGGTCGTAGCACTCAGCGGACATGAGATCTTGGGAGCCATTAGATCCCCCGCATGCATACACCTTGCCGTCGATGACAGCCGAGTCAAAGCGCCCTCTAGGGGTGAGCATCTGCTGCAGTGGCATCCACTTGTTGAGATGCAGGTCGTAGGACTCAACGGTCTGGAGACACTCGCCTCGGTCATAGCCGCCTGCAGGACATCACATGTGGTCAAGATATGCGACACTTCAAGGCCAGACACGGCAGGTAAATAGGATTTTTTTATTAATGATGCAAATAGTAATTCTGCAAAAAGTATAGGTATGGTACAATTTTGTGCAATGAATTAGTTTGGTTGAAGAGTAAGACTTTCATTGTTTGTTTTTAAATATATGTTGTATACAGTACAGTATTGCTCGTTTTGGTCAAATGGCTTCATTGGACAATTTAATATATTATTCTTTAGAATAAATAAGTAAAATGCAAATAAATGAATTCAATTTTTGTGGGGCTTTCCACAAAACCACGTAATTTTGAGAATTACCTACCTACTATTTCATTGTTGTGTAAATTGTTGATTACCAGGTACTTAATATCTGACCTTCTATTCATGCAGACTCAATACACTGCGAATGTAGTGAGGACAGGACATGTAGCTTTTAAAGTACGAGTCAATTAAAATATGACATTTAACAAGGAGCCTGGCGTCCGTTTCACTAACATGCTTAAGAGCTCACAAGGCTGAATTTCCTCTCGAAAATCGATTTTGCTCAACTTATAAACTGAACAGACAACACCAGTACAAACCACCGTAACACTTACGCAACTATCTCACAGAAATGGTGTCCCGAGTGACACAGAGGTTGCATTTTGCATATTTATAATGCTTCTTACAGTTTCTATTTAATGATATCTTTTCCTCGTCAGCTTTTTCTGCCTCATCACCTGTTTATCTTAATAAAACAGTGCCCAGACGGCCGTTTCACTAAGATAAAGAGCTCTTAAAGAAACATTTATCATTAACAAAACCTGTTGATAAATTAAATAATTTCTTCACAACGCAATTATACATTGCGGTATTACTGAGGACATTATTCTTATGACACACCAGTGACAATGTCCGACTGGCGCATCATGGTGTTGATAGTTTCCCGGTGTTCAAGATCACTGTTAAGGATCAACAATTACTTTATGCAAAATCGTGTTTAAGAGCTCTTAATCCCCAGGATCTTTAAAAAGAAAACAAAGAAGATGTAGTTGTACCAAGGACAATGATGATGTCGTCAATGACAGCGGTGCCAAAGCCACAGCGGGCAGAGCTCATGTGTTTGAGGGGAATGAGAGAACACACTCGCTCAGTGAGGACAGGGGCAGGCACCAGTGTGTCCTCCTCATCCTCTATCGCCCCGTTACAGTTGCCGTTGCCGTTGCCGTTGCAGTTGGGGCGCGGGGGGTAGGGTAGGAATGTCAGTGAGATGATGGCCAGAGAGTCGTCCAGCATGGCCACGCACACGCAGTTCTTTTCTGCAACAACACATCGCAGCTGACCACACAGTTACAACACATCGCAGCTGACCACACAGTTACAACACATCGCAGCTGACCACACGGTTACAACACATCGCAGCTGACCACACGGTTACTAGCAGCTGGCCACACAGTTACAACACATCGCAGCTGACCACACGGTTACAACACATCGCAGCTGACCACACGGTTACAACACATCGCAGCTGACCACACAGTTACAACACATCGCAGCTGACCACACAGTTACAACACATCGCAGCTGACCACACAGTTACAACACATCGCAGCTGACCACACAGTTACTACAACACATCGCAGCTGACCACACAGTTACAACACATCGCAGCTGACCACACAGTTACAACACATCGCAGCTGACCACACAGTTACTAGATGCCACACATTAAACCAGCAGCTGACCACACGTTACAACACATCGCAGCTGACCACACAGTTACAAAACATCGCAGCTGACCACACAGTTACAACACATCGCAGCTGACCACACGGTTACAACAGCACTCAGTTCGCAGCTGACCACACAGTTACAACACATCGCAGCTGACCACACGTTACAAAACACACGCAGCTGACCACACAGTTACAACACATCGCAGCTGACCACACAGTTACAACACATCGCAGCTGCCCTTCGCAGCTGACCACACAGTTACAACACATCGCAGCTGACCACACGGTTACAACACATCGCAGCTGACCACACAGTTACAACACATCGCAGCTGACCACACAGTTACAACACATCGCAGCTGACCACACAGTTACAACACATCGCAGCTGACCACACGGTTACAACACATCGCAGCTGACCACACGGTTACAACACATCGCAGCTGACCACACGGTTACAACACATCGCAGCTGACCACACGGTTACAACACATCGCAGCTGACCACACGTTACAACACATCGCAGCTGACCACACGGTTACAACACATCGCAGCTGACCACACAGTTACAACACATCGCAGCTGACCACACGGTTACAACACATCGCAGCTGACCACACAGTTACAACACATCGCAGCTGACCACACAGTTCCATACAACGTACAACAATCGCAGCTGACCACACAGTTACAACACATCGCAGCTGACCACACAGTTACAACACATCGCAGCTGACCACACAGTTACAACACATCGCAGCTGACCACACAGTTACAACACATCGCAGCTGACCACACAGTTACAACACATCGCAGCTGACCACACAGTTACAACACATCGCAGCTGACCACACAGTTACAACACATCGCAGCTGACCACACAGTTACAACACATCGCAGCTGACCACACAGTTACAACACATCGCAGCTGACCACACAGTTACAACACATCGCACTGCCAGTACAGCGCTGCCACACAGTTACAACACATCGCAGCTGACCACACAGTTACAACACATCGCAGCTGACCACACAGTTACTACAACACATCGCAGCTGACCACACAGTTACACAGCTGCCACACGTTACAACACATCAGCTGACCACACAGTTACAACACATCGCAGCTGACCACACAGTTACAACACATCGCAGCTGACCACACAGTTACAACACATCGCAGCTGACCACACAGTTACAACACATCGCAGCTGACCACAGTTACAACACATCGCAGCTGACCACACAGTTACAACACATCGCAGCTGACCACACAGTTACAACACATCGCAGCTGACCACACGGTTACAACACATCGCAGCTGACCACACGGTTACAACACATCGCAGCTGACCACACGGTTACAACACATCGCAGCTGACCACACGGTTACAACACATCGCAGCTGACCACACAGTTACAACACATCGCAGCTGACCACACGGTTACAACACATCGCAGCTGACCACACAGTTACAACACATCGCAGCTGACCACACGGTTACAACACATCGCAGCTGACCACACAGTTACAACACATCGCAGCTGACCACACGGTTACAACACATCGCAGCTGACCACACGGTTACAACACATCGCAGCTGACCACACGTTACAACACATCGCAGCTGACCACACGTTACAACACATCGCAGCTGACCACACGGTTACAACACATCGCAGCTGACCACACGGTTACAACACATCGCAGCTGACCACACAGTTACAACACATCGCAGCTGACCACACAGTTACAACACATCGCAGCTGACCACACGTTACAACACATCCAGCTGACCACACGGTTACAACACATCCAGCTGACCACACGTTACAACACATCGCAGCTGACCACACAGTTACAACACATCGCAGCTGACCACACAGTTACAACACATCGCAGCTGACCACACAGTTACAACACATCGCAGCTGACCACACAGTTACAACACATGCAGCTGACCACACAGTTACAACACATCGCAGCTGACCACACGGTTACAACACATCGCAGCTGACCACACAGTACTACAACACATCGCAGCTGACCACACAGTTACAACACATCGCAGCTGACCACACGGTTACAACACATCGCAGCTGACCACACGGTTACAACACATCGCAGCTGACCACACAGTTACAACACATCGCAGCTGACCACACGGTTACAACACATCGCAGCTGACCACACAGTTACAACACATCGCAGCTGACCACACAGTTACTACAACACATCGCAGCTGACCACACGGTTACAACACATCGCAGCTGACCACACAGTTACAACACATCGCAGCTGACCACACGGTTACAACACATCGCAGCTGACCACACAGTTACAACACATCGCAGCTGACCACACGGTTACAACACATCGCAGCTGACCACACACAGTTTCTCACTGATTTAAAGGTGTGTTTTAAGCAGAATCATATAAATACACGAGTCTGCAAATAATGCCATCTTAATGTGTATTATTGTATATGTAAACATACATATAAACAGTACATGCACAACATTTCATTCCTTGAGAAACACAATTTTGTGACATTTTTTAACTTCCGAGATATTCCATAAAAAAGTTTGATGACGTTTTTTAAATTCTGGTGTGGTAAGGGCATTGTTATACCAGCATTAATAAAAAATTAATAACAATTTCCAACAGTTGGAAACTGAGCTTGTCCAAAAGATGGGAGGTCAACGAGGTCAATATATAAAGCTGTGTGTTTATGGGGTCAACCTGCACCAAGTGACCCTCTTGACAGTGTCAATACAGCCTACTGCCCATAGCTAATCCTCTTATCTTTTCTTTCCAAAATTACATCTTAGTTGACATAAAAGATCCTCTCACAAGATGACACAATTAGTTGACACAAAAGATTCAGTCTCCGCAGTTATATTTTGGTTAAGAAAAAAGCTTTTTTCTGCAAAATGACAGTTGACAATAATAAATTAATCTAAACTTAGTCAGCAGTTTGACGTCAACAGTGTCCACCTACCTCCCCATTGGCTCATTGCGATGAGTTTCCACTCTCGCTGAGGCACCAGCTGCCTCTCATTTCCAGGGAGACGCTGATATGCGAGACAACCCTGCTGGGGCGGCGACGACGACGATGACGTTGTGGACGATAATGATGACGTTGACGACGTTTTATCTTTGCCCTTCGCAGGCATCTGTCAGAAGAGACAACGATTCGTGGTTTGGCACACGAACAAACAAGTACGGCGGCTGTCATGTCATAAACGTCGCGAGCGGAGATCTCTATGTGCTGCCAGATGGCAACATTGTAGTCTTCACAGCATAGGTGGCAGCACTGTATGTGGGCGAGCATGTCAGTTCGTTCTCGCTACGCTGGACGTTTTACACTGAGTGCACACATAATCACACGACACAAGCACACATTGCAAACAAGTGCATAAGCACACAAGAGGTTGCATACACACACAGCACAGTTGACTACTGTTGTTATTTACTTTATTTATAAATTTGTTATCATTATAATGATGCCATAACTGTGTGTTGTAATCTTACCCAAATATTACAGCGAATTTTTGTTCAGTGCTGTTTAATTGTAAAAATGCTTTGTAACTGACCATTGGAGCAAAACACAATCGTAACGTACAAGAAACCATGTGCATACTACCCATACAGGCAAACTTGCTCACACACACACACACGCACACACACACGCACGTATGCATGTAGACGTGCATGAACATTTGGTACGATTGCTCCCAGCCATCGACAACATTATTAGTTACTAAGACACGCAGAATTAAACAACCACGTGCAAAGCAACCGGTACCAAACTGTCGTCAACTTTGTTATTCTTGAACGCAACTGTTTTAGAACAAAAGTGCCTACACGCTGTGGTATTCAAACATGAATAAAACCCTGACAAAATCCAAATGTTGAACGTCAACTAAAATCGAGGTATGCATTAAAGAACGTACAAGATACGAAGAAATGCAAGTGTGCAAGGAGCAGTCAGAGGAAGTGAGCAGCCAATCAGATCTGCCGAGACATGCAGTGAAAGCAAGCAACCAACGCAGGGATCTAAAAGAGCACCTCATTTGCCATCTAGAATTCCTACCGCAGCCGCCATTGCAAATACAACGTACAGTAAAGTGTACACTCGCAGATCTGTAAAAACGATTTACTACAAATTATTGAGCACGTTGTTTCACTCACAAAAACACTTGACTTCTTTTCTTAACAACAATCATGGAATTAAAACAACTTTCTGGATTTTATCCATGTTTCCTTCGAACCGAACTACAGAAAAAATACATATTAATTTTAAATGGGCAAAACAGAAAACTTGTTGTCGAAGAATTTCAGTAACATTGACTGGAATCACAATATTTTCGCCAAATAAGATGTGATATAAACAGTATCTGCGAGTCTACACACTGAATGGATAAGTAGGTCCTGCGCTGTCAAGCCTAGAAGATGAACGTGTCTGTTAGATTTGTATGCTACGCTGATCGTGCCCTGCAGTGGCTGCAGATTATCCCCACAACCACCCGCTGAGATTCAGCTCTAGATTCAATGCAGATTAGCTGACATAAACCCATAAAATATTACACAACCGTCGATCAATGAGAAGCACAAAGAAGTAAATGTATCCACAAAAGTATCTGGTTACTCTACAAACAATACTATTGAAGTTCATGCCTGTGAATCAGAGCGTCGTTCGGTCCTTACCTGAAGTCATGGCCAATAGTTAGCATTCACGAAAATCAAAATGGCAACGGTCGTGCAATTTCAAAAAGTATTTAAAGTACGACAACTTCCAAATGCGTATGCCCAAAATCAATCTTTCGTCATAGTCTTGGATTGTATCTATTCTTAGACTATCTGTATGCATGCGAACTCGTTAATAACAGTTTTACAGTCCATTAATCAAACTCCTACTTAAATTTCTGTGTTCAATGACTGGAAAGGAATATGATATTTACAATGTAGAAGAACTGGACGTGTTATTTCCTACCATCTTATCTTGCCGTTATTACTCTCTTGGTATCTACTCTGTTGTCACTATTATTATTAAAGTCACAGACATGAGCACATAAACTGAGGAAAAAAATGCGTCAAAGGCCATCAAATGAGATAACAAAAAAGTTGTAATTATCGACTAATCAACGAGCATGTCCATTCATGGACAATCTAAGAACAAGTACAATCCGAGACCTCGCCATTGTAACAAATTTTGCCATCCTCGAAGGTGCTAGAAATGTCATTTGAACATAGAAAAATCCCAAACCCCCATGCACCCCAAACCACCCACCCACCCTCTCCCATTCGGCCCCAGAAATCACGAACAGCGCCGCCTGGTGTCTGCAATCGGTGAACATCGGCGGTTAACGGACATCCAGCTCTGTAAAATAACCTTGGCAGACGTCGTCGTTCTCTCGTCGCGTCATCACGTCTCTATGGCAACACGGCGTTCCCTCTCGTGCTGTCTTGGCCTTGCGTCTCCATGGCAACCGAGTTACCTAGAGACAAGGCCATCGCCACCTCTGCTGTACACCTATTGGGGAAATACAACGGTAAAGAGGACGTGAGTTTCGGCAGCGCCAAGATACAGTGGCAGACATTGCATAATGGCACACAACATCACACTGACAAGAACAGGGACTGGCACTCACCACAAGTTTTAGCAACGAGTTGGGGGGAGTCTTCTCCAAACTGCCGAGCGAGCGAGCGAGCACTGCTCAAAAATAACGTTCATTCAGCATTCAGAAATGAGGCAGCAAGAACCGACGGCTGAAATCATAACTGTGTTATTGCAAACGGACGACTACGGGTGGAAATCACTTTCGTCAGTTTTGGCAAATTCCCTGCCTTACTTCACAGCGCTGTGGCGGTGGCACGTACCTGTTTGTATCTGTTCAACTTCCTGTAGTCCTTCATCATATCCGATGCGTTTACCTCATGGTCCTCAATGTCCAGACAGTCACGCAAGTTCTTGTCGGCCGTTAGGTACAGCATGTGTGGCTGCAAGTTACCATGACAACACTAAGCGTAAGTCACAGACAATGTATGTTGTAGCATGTTGCCATGACAACATTTCAGTCTAAGTCACACAGACAATGTATATGTTGTAGCATGCTACCATGACAAATCATGAGACACAGCAAATTACCATAACTAGCAAGTTACCGTGACAACGCATGAGTCATAACAAGTTATCATGATTATACATGACTTATAGCAAGTTACTGTGACAACGCATGAGTCATGACAAGTCATCATGATTATACATGATTCATAGCAAGTTACCGTGACAATGCATGAGCCACAGCAAGTTACTATAAAATGCTTGCGTTATAACATGTCATCACAACATCATCATAGTCATTAATGATTAAGCCACCATGATGACAGCTTTTAATCAGTCATCATGACAGCACCTGGGTTTTTAACAAGTCATCATGACAAGGCATGAGCCACATATGAGTTACAAGTAGTTGCCATGACAACACATGCATTACTTGACACCAAAGTTATGCAATACCCAAAGTGTTATCTACTGAACTAGGAAATGCAAAGTTGTACTATTTCACATCAATAACAATTTGTAACGAAATAAGTTTTTTCTGACAACTATAATGATGTATGGAGGAAAACTCTGGCGAAGACGGCTATACAAGAAAATGCACTATGTCACAATAATACTGTACTAACTTATGATTAACTAAATTTATATTAAAATCGCTGTTTTATGTATTGAATGTGACAATAATATTCCACCAGTCATGTCCTCATTTCAATGGATACAGAGCCGAGACATTGCACGACCGAACGCATTATTATTTATAAACACGTACGTTGGCGATAACTAGTATTGAACAGGTTGCGAAACTAATGACATCTATACATCCCGGCATGTTTATCCACTGCAAATCAGAATTGCAGACACACAAAGTAACTCGCGTATGCCCGAATAGTCCTTGTAATTTAGATCAACACCAAATGATGCAACCAAGCAACCAACAATGTGTTAATCTTCCAGGTAAACATTGGCGGCAGACCTAGTCATTAATGTCTGCACTGAATGCAATAAGTTCTAGCGGCCAATAATTACAGCATAAACGGCCACGGTGAATGACGTATTCAGTCAGACAGATTGTAGGTGTCTAGGCATTTGTGAGAAATATCAACAAGCAGGTTTACATGGCCTACTGGCAAATGGACAAAGAAACCCATGCGATGCAGTGGCCATTAACACACCTGGGCTAGGTTCTTTCTTCTTGTTCACGCTGAATCAGCACTAGTTTTTTTACCATTGTCATACGACCCACCTACTATAAATGCTATTTGTCTTCGTGTACAAAGACCATCTATCTTCTTGTACAAATACAAAGACCATCTATCTTTTTGTACAAAGGCCATTTGTTACTCATACAAACGCCACTAATCTTCACATAAGGGGGCCTTCTGTCATCTTATACAACGAGCATCTGATACTGTTTTTTTGGGCCAATCACAATTTTTGGGTCACCCCGATCTGTCATTTCTGTCTACACGTCTGGGTTAAGACTTGAACTAGATATCTCAATGATAGACATGGCGGGGATCGGATAGAATTTTTTTAAATAACATCTGCTTAAATGATTGTGCAAACATGTTCAAGTAATTATACAATCAGGCAAATAAATTGGAATTTGACCTTTCTTTAGGATTGTTTTTAAGATAATCATTTGGAACAGAAACTGAATTCTGCAAGGTGGATTTGTTTTGAATTTCATAGAACGGGAATTTATCTGATGACTGCTACAACCCTGGCTACAGGTTGAGGTAGACATCCCGCACCTGCTCATAGAGGTCACTAACAGGGTTGTTAGATCTTGGAGGGTTTAGTACCTGTCCACACAGGTTACTGATAGGGTTGTGGGGCGCCTAGTACCTATTCACAGAGCTCACCAAGGTGGTTGCGGGGTTTAGTTCATAGAGGTCACCAAAAGGGTAATGTGGGGTCTAGTACCCTTCCATGGAGGTCATGGGAAGTCTATTACCTGTTCACATACGTCACTGAGGATGTTGAGGTGGTACATACCTGTTCACAGAGGTCACTGAGGGGGTTGTGGGGGTATGTACCTGTTCACAGAGGTCACCGAGGGGGTTGTGGGGTATATACCTGTTCGCAGAGGTCACCGAGGGGGTTGTGGGGTATATACCTGTTCACAGAGGTCACCGAGGGGGTTGTGGGGGTATGTACCTGCTCACAGAGGTCACTGAGGGGGTATGTACATGTTCATGGAGGTCACCGAGGGGGTTGTGGGGGTATGTACCTGTTCACAGAGGTCACCGAGGGGGTTATGGGGTATATACCTGTTCACAGAGGTCACCGAGGGGGTTGTGGGGGTATGTACCTGTTCACAGAGGTCACCGAGGGGGTTGTGGGGTATGTACCTGTTCACAGAGGTCACCGAGGGGGTTGTCCTCGGCGGTGTCCTGCAGCCACTCGACCACCATGGCACACAGGTAGCGCATGCTGCTCTCTGTACGGTCCTCCTCCGTCACACCTGAAACACAGGGCACAGGTGAGTGAGGTCACCTCTTGGGTTCTGTCACTCTCACTCTTGATACAGCAATCTATCCTGTCTATGTTTCTTTACGGCTCTCCCTACCCCGCTCTGTCTCCCCTCCCCTCCCTCGCTCTCCCTTCCCCTCTCTCTCTCTCTCCCTCCCTCACTTACACTCTCCACACCATCATTCTCCATGACCCCTTTGTAGAATCTCTACCCTGAATCTATTCCCTCCTTCCGTTCCTCTCTCCCTCCCTCCCTCCTTGCCTCCCATTTTTCTCACACCCTCTCGTGCACTCCAAATCGTTTTCACTTATTTTCCGCTCAGAACCCTCTCCCTCTTCCTCATCCCAACTTTCTCCCTCACACTCCCAAACCTTTCCCCATCCTTCTTCCTGTCCCAAAGAGCAGTCAGTGCACACATTCATCAGGTGTATATTTCCACTGCCCACTTTTTGGTTCATCTGTCAGGTATTTTCGGCTGACCCTGTCTGACTTTCCAGAGACTACAGACTGCGCCCGCTCACTGTGTGGCCTCGCAATATTCTCCCACAACAAGTTATGTAAGATCCAGATGGTCTACACCTGTCAACAACTTCACTTCTATTTGCCACTAGCTGTTGTCGACAGGTTAAAAAATATATTAAAGTACTTCATTCATAAATCACATCGCAACATAGTTTTATGTAGAGACCTGTCCACCCGTCATTTGGGCGGGTAAAAATGAATATGGACGGGTAGAAATATGGGTGGACGGGTAAAACAAGGAGTAAAAAATTCTTCCAAAACCGTAGATATTGTTAGCTATGCCTTGAAAGTGAGTGAAAATGGAGTCAAATGTATTTGTAATCCATTTCAGGTCATCAGACACATTTAATAGTTTGTAAACTGGCTTAACAGTTAACATCCATGTGTTCACCAAACCATGTGTGACTGGCAATAATTATATCCTGCATAAAGCCCTGCATCACAACTTCATTGCACGTTCTCTACCTCCATTTTTATTAGTACTTACATAACCAATATGTTATTGTAAAATGTGTAATATGCCAAACAGCTAGACTGCTTAAATAGTTTATCCAAACAAGTACTTACAGCACAAATTACAAGCACAACTGAAAATCTGTAGAAAAGCATGAAGACGACTTAACATCAAAACTATCACAAGTGCCACGTACCTGGCTGACTGCAATTAACGATGTTATGCTAACGGAACCCAAGCCAGTGGGCACTGAGCAGGACAATAGATATAATATCACAGCCGGGTCCAATAACAGCTTCTGGGCCTCCATACATTCATATCGAGATAAACAACACCGAAATAGTACCAGCGTTCACCTTGATTAAATAAATGGGTGTGAAATGTTGCGTACCACGCCACATGTTTACAACGCCAAAGATAAATGTTAAGTTGCACGGAGACCTGCCAGAATGATGCAGAGCATTGAAACAAGGCTGTAAAACAACTTCTCATGGGTGCCTTGTATCTCGTGTGTGTGACATGTACCGTGCCGTACACTCAATGCAGGAAAAGTACATTTACTGTGAGAGGGTAGTCAAGATTGGTGAGAAATGACCAAGTAAATGGTGGTCTATCAAAACACCAGGTACATGACAGAATGAGAAAAGACCAAGAAGATGTTGGATGGGAAAAGACCAAGTACACGGTGATGTGGGAAAGAACCAAATAAATAATGAGACAAGAAAATATAAATTAGATGGTGGAATGTGAAAAGAAGTAGCAAGTAGATGAGTTTAGAAAGGACCAATGAGACAGTGGGGTGAGAAAAAAGGAATGAAATGCTAGTACATGATAAACACAGTATCACACACAGTGTCACACAGTGTCACACACATACACAGTGTCACACACATACAGTGTCACACACATACACAGGGTCACACAGTGTCAGTGTCACACACATATGCAGTGTCACAGTGTCACACAGACACAAACATACACACGTGTCACATACACAGTGTCACACACACGTACGTATGCAGTACATATGCACGCACGCACTCACGTACGCATGCACGTCCAGTGTCGCAAACATGACAAGATGGTGACAAAGACTCACCAATGATCTTCATCTGTATGTTGGGCAGTTGACACCTCTCTGGACACTGCAGCACCTGGTCCAGGTTGGCCTGGATGTAGCTGTCCGTGCCAGTCGTCAGGTCCGAGTCAGAGTGACTGTTGGCAAACGCCCGGATACCTGCAAACACAATGGCTTCACTATTACTATGTATGTAGTATTTATTAATATATATATATATATATATATATATATATATATATGTACATTTATAGTACATTCTTGTAGTATTTATGACATCTTGACACCCAGAGAATGATGTCTATCAGGAATGGAGACACGCTGAGAGAGTGACTGAGCCACATATTGGATAGTAATCACAGTACGAGTGGCATCTCTTCCCCCACGAAAACGCACCAATTCCCAGAATTTAGTCCGGTTATCATTAAAGCGCTGAAGTATTTTTATTATACCAACTGTTGAAATGGACATCCTATTTCAATTAATATGTATGCATAATTATACCAAATTGATCAACTATTTTTCTTGAGATAACAGGAGGCAGAGACACCATTCATGTGACAGCACCCTGCTGTTGATTGACAACGTACGCCACAAGAACCAACGTACCGAGGCAGTTCGCTGGGGCAAGATTGTCGGCCAAGAACCGAGAACAAGCCTCAGCTGCTTTGTTCATCTTCAGCCAGGTGGCAGTGCGGTAGACGGTCTTTACCATGTCGGCCGGTACCTCGAGTCTGAAAGCCAGGCGTGTGTGATGATAGTAACGATGACAAACTCATAATGACTAATGGATAATTTCTTTGTTCCAACTCAAACCATACGTCCTGAACTAGTAGTGTGTTTGATAGTTTCATCAGTAGTCCAGTGCTGACAGTTCTAACCACAAACTACTTAACCTAAGTTGAATATTGGCAAACGTGCTTTTTCTGCGTCTGTGCCAACAATTCGGAATCAACTCCCTATTATGATTAAATCTTCTGAAACCATACACATTTCGTAAAAATATATATATTTGAAATTGCTTTCCCACCATAACTTTTCGGTGGTTCCAAGCTCCAATGACAACTTTTGCCTGTTCCTCTGTATAACTAGCCAAATGTTTTTGTTTGTTGTGCCTCTGAGCTTGTACTTTTTAAGGATATACCGGTAGGGTCGGGTAGGCACTGTAGAAGTTTTACAATTATTTATTTATGATAAATTATTTAACCACGTCCCAAAACACTTACATATTCGTAAGCCAATTTTTTCATAAATAGTGCATCAAAGCTACATCCAAGGTCGTTCACATCATTTCTATTATCATAATACTACACAGCCAATTTAAATGACACTGCCGGCCACCAGTCTTGGCTCAGATTCAACATGAATTATGCAACACTTCAGTAGGCAACTAGATAATATTTACTCAGATCGTCACAGAATGAAACTACTTCTGTGCATCATGGGCATGAACACGTGTCATAGTGTCCTCAGGCTGGGGTCATGAACACATGTGTCATAGTGTCTTCACGTTGGGGGCATGAACAAATGTGTCATAGTGTCTTCACGTTGGGGGCATGAACAAATGTGTCATAGTGTCCTCACGTTGGGGACATGAACAAATGTGTCATAGTGTCTTCACGTTGGGGGCATGAACAAATGTGTCATAGTGTCTTCACGTTGGGGGCATGAACAAATGTGTCATAGTGTCCTCACGTTGGGGACATGAACACATGTGTCATAGTGTCCTCACGTTGGGGACATGAACAAATGTGTCAGTGTCCTCAGGCTGGGGTCATGAACACATGTGTCATAGGGTCTTCACGTTGGGGGCATGAACAAATGTGTCATAGTGTCCTCACGTTGGGGGCATGAACAAATGTGTCAGTGTCCTCACGTTGGGGACATGAACAAATGTGTCATAGTGTCCTCACGTTGGGGGCATGAACAAATGTGTCATAGTGTCCTCACGTTGGGGACATGAACAAATGTGTCATAGTGTCCTCAGGCTGGGGTCATGAACACATGTGTCATAGTGTCCTCACGTTGGGGACATGAACACATGTGTCATAGTGTCCTCAGGCTGGGGTCATGAACACATGTGTCATAGTGTCCTCACATTGGGGACATGAACACGTGTCATAGTGTCCTCACGTTGGGGACATGAACACATGTGTCATAGTGTCCTCAGGCTGGGGTCATCTTTATCAGGAAATAACTTGTTGGGACTTTTCTTTCTTCTGTCTCAAATTCTTGTCTGTAGTCACACCTATTTTCAATAAACTATTTTTGTAGCACATTTTATTCCCCACAAAGGGCTATACTAGGATGTCACAGGGTGCTGGCAAAAACCTCAACCTGATGTGACCCAGATGGTTACAGACCTGTATTTAAATTGATGTATGAAAAAGTAAATCATGCCACATGTGAGTCTGACCGTGGCAACTATTATTCCTTCAAATGACAGATCACCAAATGTTGCCAACTGCACGTCTAAAGTACAAACGGAAGTCACAATTTATACTGGCACTCGGGGGGTCTTCTCAAACCTAGTATTCAGGGGTCTTCTGAAACTCAACCTCAAAGTTGTTCTTGTTTATTGTATCTTATGCTCATTTTCGTTGCAACTCTGCTTATCTGCAGAATGATACTTTTGGTTGAAAACTGTTACACCTCTTAAAAAGATATGCTTTTCTGGGCTCTCAATAAAAAATTCTTCCTTTCAGGCCTATTTTTGTTAACAATACGTGCCTTCTGGTATTCTGCGAGTGAGCTAACTGTGTTATATATGCGAAAAGCCTGAATGCCCATCCATATATCATTCAAGAATACACACGCACACAGGTGTATAAGCTGACATAAAATATCCCAGATATAAAGAAAATATTGTTTACGCAAGACCATTCATCACTATCAGTAATATAATACAAACTGTTTGCTACATAAGCATCCATTCGGAGCTCTAGTCACTCTACACACGACTCTAGCAACATGAGATAATCCAGTGGCTTAACCACTAAGCCGCCTAGTATGGGGTCGTGCCACCAGGGGACAACAGACTGTCCCACTTCATATACACATGCACTAACAGTAACACTTCCAGTGACAACCAAAGAATTTTCTTAAGCAGATAAACAGCCACGGTAAAGTCAAAGATCACTGTCAATTACTACATAGTAGAGGCAAATGATGAAGAAACTAAGTCGCACTGCACCACGTCACAATGCTGCAGCTGGAAATAGGACTATGCATACCATAAGAACGGTGCTTGATTCTTGGAAAATGAGCAGATATGTCTCTAGGCAAAGAAACATTTATATACTCTAGACTTATTGGCCTGTGCTATACATTTCGACTAAAATACAGCAACTATCACTGCCCCTACCAACACAAGCCCACATCACTGGCTTTGAACATTAGTTATAATATAATTAGAACTATACTGCCTCATCACAATGTTAACGTCAGGTTGAAACTTACTGTTTATTAAAAACATTCAGCGTTATTGTTTTTATTAATTACTAGTGTCATCAGAACGTCCCCAACATAAACTGACATTGGAGATGTCAAATGATATCATCAAGACACTTACTTGGAAGTGTAGACGTAATTGACGAGGATCTCGAAGCTGTCATAGTCGACGTTCTCGAGCTGCACGTAATGCTGGTCGTTTTCCTCCTCCGTCTCGAAGAGCTCGAACAAGTACATGCTGGCACACGCGAGCATCGCGCGGTGGGCGGGAATGTTGTGACCCCCCACAGAGATGATGACATCACAGAATCGACCGCCCTTGCGCAGGGTGTTGAGGTGAGAAAGTGTTGTCTCCCGATGCTGCGTGTCGTCAAAGACGAGCATCGACTGCGTGGCGTCGTCATCAGTCATCTTGTGAGATCACCTGTCAACAACGACCGTCTATCAAAATGGGTGACAATGAACACCTTGCGTCAGTGGTCATCTGTCATGTGCAGACACGGGGGTCAAATACATTTGTATTTGACAGTATTAAAAAAAATCACTAAACTAAATGGCTGGTACAAAAAGGTCATGTGACATGTTCTAATTGTCTCCAACACTTGAGTCATCTTGTGAAGCTGTGTCAAAAACAACAATTTGTCAACGGAGTTGACAATGAACAAGGTCACTGATTATTAATAAGAGTTTATGCAATGCTACTCATTTTACATTAAAACTTGATCTATATGTTGGTTGTTCTGGGATGGCAAGGTCATTTAGAGGGAAAGGATGGCATAGACTGGGTAAACGGAGTACAGGGTTGATGGTCAAGGTGACAGCTCCTGTTGGAACTTGGAAGGTCAAGGAAGACCCGACAGGCCTATGTCTGATGGTATCAAGTAAATTTCTACCAACCCACAGGACTCTTAGGACTGTGTCAGTTGGAGACAGGCGACTGGGAGAAAGACAAACCCACAGGACTCTTAGGACTGTGTCAGTTGGAGACAGGCGACTGGGAGAAAGACAAACCCACAGGACTCTTAGGACTGTGTCAGTTGGAGACAGGCGGCTGGGAGAAAGACAAACCCACAGGACTCTTAGGACTGTGTCAGTTGGAGACAGGCGGCTGGGAGAAAGACAAACCCACAGGACTCTTAGGACTGTGTCAGTTGGAGACAGGCGGCTGAGAGAAAGACAAACCCACAGGACTCTTAGGACTGTGTCAGTTGGAGACAGGCGGCTGGGAGAAAGACAAACCCACAGGACTCTTAGGACTGTGTCAGTTGGAGACAGGCGGCTGGGAGAAAGACAAACCCACAGGACTCTTAGGACTGTGTCAGTTGGAGACAGGCGGCTGAGAGAAAGACAAACCCACGGGACCCTTAGGACTGTGTCAGTTGGAGACAGGCGGCTGGGAGAAAGACAAACCTATGGGACCCTTAGGACTGTGTCAGTTGGAGACAGGCGACTGGGAGAAAGACAAACCCACGGGACCCTTAGGACTGTGTCAGTTGGAGACAGGCGGCTGAGAGAAAGACAAACCCAGCAGAGTCAAGCAACATTGCCGCTAACTGGTGATGATGACATGTGGGTTACCTACAGTATTACTAAATGACTTTTTACATAGCATTACAACATAAATAATTTGAAGAGGTGTTTCACACATTGACACACGTTACAAAGAATATCCATAAACAACTGACTAGTTGCAGAAAATACACGTAACACTCCAATAAATTTAAATATGTTAAAAAGACAGGCGTTACTTTTACAAATAGTCGTAGATTAATTCATGGAAGTTTGACATTCATGTAGAAGGACACTATGTGCTGTTCTGTCTCGGATCTATTACTGCAGGTAACAGAATCCACTGATGAAAGGTATCGATTTTATTACTGACTTGCAAATTGCTCTACATTTATCTGCAGCTTTTGGCTTTTTGTGATTGTGGCCACAAGCCAGTCACCTAGCACAGCCAATGCACTTACACCCACATGTGAATTAGCATTGATTAGTACCTACAATTGTAAATATTTTCTATTGACATTGATGTTTATCCCATGTCTTAATTCAGCATTATTCAACCATCCCACAATATGGAACAATTCACACATTTTAGCAGTTGATAGGATACACAGTATTCACAGTCAAAGATGTCTGGCATTTAATGGCAATGGTGGCTAAAATGTAAAAATAATAAAAACTGTTTTTACAAAAGTGTTATGAATGATGGCTGTGATATTCTAGTTACAATCTATGAACTACATTATACTATTTTACCAATTTGTTCAGCTTTTTAAAAGCTTTTAAAAATTCTATAATAGAATATGGAGGTCCATATTCTATCTGACACCAGTCTCTCGTAACAAGTAGCATGTTTCTGGATGGGAGGTTTCATCACAAAAACACCATCAATATGAAATGTTTATTCTTTGTTTGTACGTTTATTGTTTTGAATGGGACAAAAAACTAATGTACAACTTACTTTCATCGGTAACCTGAACTGTTGTTTACTGTTTCACTGATGTTGATTAGTTACAGATATAATCCATAAAAAATGTGTCACTAAGTCTATGACAACCTTTCACGTATTAACATGGTAAATACAATGTCATGATGGGTCAATAACAAGTTTGAGATTGCTTTAAATGTTAAGGTAAACTGTACATGCCTGTCAAATGTCAACCTTCACAATTTAAGAAGAACAATGTTTCTCAACACATCACAGGAAAATATGTTTTGGTAAAAAAATATCAAATTTCTATGTAATATATAATTACCTTAAATATTTTAGATCAACAAATTCAGGAATCCAGGGTATTTCAACTACGTAACAACCAGCATTATCATTCAACCATTGAAAATTGTTGTATAACGATTTCTCGTCGTCAAATGCGCATTTACAAGATTTCTACCTGGACGAATGACAGAATTCGGCTAGTGCACACACCAGCCTAATGAGAGCTGCATGAGTAGCCTAATACGTCCAGGTGTTCTACTCAGTTCTGCCTGTCAATATGACCTCGCACGGTCAACGTATTGATTTGTCTTGTTTTCGCGGAGGTTTGGCCCAAGTTCTACTTCCCTTGTTCATATGCCTTGCATAAAAGATGCGTGCTCCCATTACACAAATGACACTATTAAACAAATATAAACTGCAAAAATGCTGTTCTGAAGAAAACACTATTCTCAACTGTCTACTACCAATTTTAATTACCCCCAGGAAAATACTGAAAAACACAATACGTCTGCCTACACTAAAAGTTGAGAGCTTTTAATTAGAAATATACATATTATCCTGAAATGCTAAGGACAGTATGTTTTTTAATCAGATATATTACTCAATAATAATGGTAACAAAATTCACTACTATCTTAAAATGTACTCATTATTAATCTATTATATATGTACTAGTATATCACATGGCTGAGTATCCTGATAAAATACAATATACTCCTAACTCACTGACATGTAGCTAATTAGTTTACGACCAAATTTAAGATTGGAAAATATAATCGGATTAGCGTTAAATAGCACCAGAGAGTTGACATGTCATATGAAAGAGACTGACCCTAATTAGGTCGTACTGAATGCTTCACCTGGGGGGGTAGCCTCTACTTGGAAACACACTTCTTGATCAGGTGGTTATCAATCATACCACTAACTGCATCGTTAATTATAATTAACGTGATTCCTTGTATTCTGTGGCACCTTCTGCCTCAGTGTGCTTAGCTGCATGCATCGTTATTCTATCAAGATTTCTGGCTCAAAACACCTCTTTATGCTCAAATCTGTAACATACATTTTGCCTTGATTATCTTATAATAGTATTTGTAATAATTTTTACACAGTTGAGCACTGACACCATGTCGAGGTTTGTTTTCAGTTTGTTATTCCAATTTGTGAAATGATTTTGCTGCTATTATTAGTACTGTTAGCGGTGTATTTTTCATTCATCTTTTTTTTACTGGTTTTTACTCTAGGTTGAATTGTAAAAAATAAAAATGTCAAGGGGGTATGTGGTAGCACCACTAATTTGAGAACTATTCGCCTGATAGACCCAAATGGTTCAAGTTCTTCTGCTGTTTCACAACTTGAGTAATTTCAATCACACCAATGAATATGTCATTCAGATACAGGCATTAGGTGTTGATTACTTGTGTTGAGTACTTCTACGTGTGTGACAGCCTACCAGGGGAAGTAACAAATCCCCAACACACAACAGTCACACATGGGTGTTAATGTGCAACTTTCCAACTCCAGTGAAGTAGTTTTACTTAAACAGTGATTTCTCTAAACCATGGGTAACAATGTAAAACAAAAGATCCCATTCAAGGTCATCTACCTGA
This sequence comes from Ridgeia piscesae, assembly GCA_025642075.2. NCBI lineage: Eukaryota > Metazoa > Annelida > Polychaeta > Sabellida > Siboglinidae > Ridgeia > Ridgeia piscesae. Next base: position 90,195 of record JAODUO010000620.1, read on the forward strand.
CGTAACATAAATATCACATAACTTAACACATGACATAACACTGTTTTATTCTTCATTTATTCTTAAACTAAACTTTCACAATCACGGAACACCTAAATTTTTTAATTTAAATTTTCTGACCTCAGAAAACCTAGTACAAAGATTTAAATTTGATGTCAGAATACCTAGTCATTATATATATATATATATATATATATATATATATATATATATATATATATATATATATATAATATATATAATGAACTGATTCACTCAAATCATACGTCCCAAAACTCACAGTACATACAAATACCTCTCCGTGTGTGGATTTTTAGGGTGCTAAAAACATACGTCTCCAAAATTCCAAATACATACAGTTTTAAGGGTAGATTGAACATATAAAGAAGCACAATCAGTTACGCTTTCAACTACGCAGTACCAAGAGAAGACCAATAAAAAGGTTACAGTACCTATCAACAGACCCCATCAATCTGTTGGCAACTGGAGTCACGAGAGACCAATCCCTGTCTCACCACCGGATCACACTAACTGCCTACTTAGTCTCACTACCTGACCCCACAATCCACGCATCCTGGGCAAGATTCCAAGAACACCATACCTAGCCAATCTCCTCCCAGGAACAGGTGTAAGGTTTCAGGGAGCACGTTTCTCAGATCACGTGCACCACGTGCCGTTTTTATGAATGACTTGTGAATACTATTAACACTGGCAGAGTCCAGCTGGACTATCAAAAGCTGTCAATCGCACAAACAGCACAATAAGAACTATGGTTATGGTATGGTTTACTTACATGCCGTGACTTCGACTTCAAGAAATCAGGAAGTGTACTCTTCCAAATGACACAAACATCATGATTACTGACCCAGAAAATAACTACCAAAAATATTTTATATAAAAAAAAAAGCAACCTACGTTGACAAATCATATTCATATTACATAAATATTACATTTAGTTTTATAAAATTTAACAACAAATCAGTGTTAACATTGGGATGGGTTACTAAGGCCAAAAGGCTTTCAAAAGTAGGCAACATAAAAAACATGATTTCGGAGTAATCCGTCGGTTTATCCCAACTGTGTGAACTACTGACCTGAGGCAGGGTTGTTTACCAGCGTTGACGTATTTATCGCAAACCGAGTGAAGGAATACAACGTCTTCTGAGTGGCTCACACTGCACAGAGACAGGTGGTCTGGGTACAGACACCATAGACACGCCCTGTTTACCCATGGCAGGGCAGCCAGGAAAAACTCCCATATACCAGACCACAGGAAAGGAAAGCAGAGGTTATAGTTAGATAATGCTGCCAGGCAAACAGGAAGTACTTAGTTATATTAAGCAGGGTCCCGGTGGCACTGGTGGCTTCCGTAAGATGAAGGCAGTGTATGAGCCTGAGGTAGTTGAGAACTTGAGACGTTGATCAGCAGTGTCTTACTCTACCTTTTACAAGTAATTAATAAAACTAATCGGATAATTTGTTAAGCATATCATGCCATATGTTTAACAATAACAACATTAAACAAAATCTTTTATTGAAGCACATCCTAGCTGTCACCTCTTGATTACTTCAACATAAACGATCACACACATTATCTATAACTGCACAGATAAATTATTATACTTGTAGATATTTTCTTACTCAACAGTGTGCATCATTAAAATTAATTTTGTTGACCATTATTAAACATAATTGTTTTATGAAGCAACCATACATACAGGTGACAAATTCTGATACATCCAAATGTTATACACACCTTTTTTAATTAACATGAACAATACAATACATTTACATTAAATTTGATTAAAGAAGAATAAAAGCTAACAACGACTGAAGAATATGTCATGTGATGTGATTTGTATCTAAAAATAGAACAAAGACATTACTTAGTTGCTCACATAGCATTTAGCTGACCTTATTACCTACTTGTGCAATGAACCGCTAAGACGAATCACCCCATAAACGGGGGGGGGGTTCAGGTTATGGGGACACTTAACTCACTGGTCAATGGCCCATTATTATAGCGTGATACCTACGCATGGACTTCAGTAAATTATAACCTGAATTTTTTATGGAACAGACCAACTATTTTTCAAAACAACCAGTAACAATATATGCATATAAAATAATAAATACTTTTATGTATACAGATCATGCTCACAGACATCTTCAGGTTTAGAGTGTGTTTGTTAAATATTTTAAATGCCATTGCTAACTGAATATTTTTGGTGGAAGTATATTTTGATTTTATATGTACAGAAATACAACCCACTGAAATGTTCTTGTATCTTTAGACACACTCAATGTGAGGCTTCAGAGTATGCCTAATCCTGGAGAAAATAACACATTAGCTCTCTGAACAAAACTGCAATTAAGCACCGAGGCAGTCTTTCTATTCCGCTGACCTCACAAGACTGACTCGACCGCGAACAGGTAAATGTGGCCTTGATTAACTCAAGACTTTGTACGTCGCATGTATTTATACTTCCAATACTCTGATGTAAGCCTGACGGACACAGCTTATTACCATACTGACCACCAAATGTGTACATAACACTGTATTCATAACTGGGTACATGTTTCACCAATATACCTGTCTATCTCCTGAAAATAAGGTGACGTTACACAACATGTTTGTTTTATGTACGTCATTAAATAAAAATAAAACAGTTTAATTAAAAATGATTAATTAACACAACAATGGTAAACAAAATAGTAATTGCTGTTATATTAGTTTATGAAAATGTGTAATTTAATTATAAAACCAACCTCCAGTAATTAGTTCTCTTCCAAATGTATGAAATAGCAAGACGGGCCTTGTGATATAACATACAGTGCAGTGTAACAAAGTCACTGGGAATAATGAATTATAGTCAAGAATTTCCATATAGCTTCTGCTACTTTTACTTGTATTTTTGCTCAACTTCCAATAGATTTTAAGTCTCAGTCAATACAAGGAGGTTTTAGTAATGAAGATAGGCTGGTGTCAAACTGACATGTCTGGCTTCAAAGGAACCATCATAACCATTACATAACAATAAGACTTTGGTTGACATTGATACGCTCCCTGTCTGGCCTAGTCTGGGTACATCAAGGTGACCAGTGGCTATTTATATCCACCCCGTAGAGGGTTACTGCAAATGAAAACGTGTAGTCTCAGTGCCAACTCACCCTCACTCTGTTCCAAGTGCCAACTCACTCTGTTCCCACCAGCCTCCAGCCTCCAGCCAACAGCAGTGTCCACACGCCTCCACCCACGACTGACCCAGTGGACCGACTGGTTAGTATCCTCACTGACCTGAGAGTGTTACGCAGTTGACCGACTCCGCTCACACAAGCGGCTGACCCACTAGTGGGTTTATAGCTCAGGTCATACCCCACTGACCCAAAGCGACATGTGACTCATCTTGCAGCGAGTGGCATTGTCCAGTTATCTGGGTCTTGTGACGGGAGGGGAGGCCAGACAGCCTGCTTGGACACATGTACAACTTAACTGACAACATACATCACATAGTCAACATATGGCCAGCTATCTTATTGGACCCTAATGGTAGACTAAGCTGTCATGTGACCTAACTTCACTTAGGACGGGCAGGACAGTCACTGTGTTGGGGGCAGCTTCTGCCAGAGACACACAAGAAGGCTTCCATTCGTCAGTTACCTCCATTCATCTAGGATAGCTCTAAAAATAGCCACCTGTAATCGCGGAAACCAAAGTACTGCATGTGTAAGGGAGAGCTTACCTCATGGCAGCCAGGGGCACCCTTACAGGCACAAGGGAGTTTCCACACATTAACGCAACCAATAAAAGAACTCTGACCAACACTACATCACACCTATAAATAAATGGTTAATAACCATTGCATGGATTACCCCCTAGTTATATACACAAAACCAGAATGTAAAACCATACGTATAACCACACATAAAACCACTACAAAGCTAGACTATGTTTCTTGAAACAATTGCAGAAAACGTGTGTAATACTGTAAGTTATCAATTAATGTCATCTAACAGTCAATGGGAAACCTAACATCCACAAAAACACTGAACCAATAGATTTCTAAAAATAAAAGCATTAATTTAAGATTCACATGCATGAATTCCTGAAAGTTGGCACATGCATGTAAACACTTAACCAATGCAATAATGAATCCATGAACGCACCGTTTGGAGTACAGCTTGAAGCATAAGCTAATTAATAGTAATTATATGTATTCACCAGTACAACAGTGAATCACCAAGTTTGTTTTGTTGACTTTGCAGTAGACTTCTCAGCATAGCTTTATGCAGAGACCCGTCCGCCCGTCATTTGGACGGGTAAAAACCGTTGTGGACGGGTAGAAATATGGTGGACGGGTAAAAAATGAAGAAAAAAGGTCTTCCAAAACCATAGATATTGTCAGCTTAGAATTGATTGAGTGTGAATGGTGTCACATGTGTGTTTATAGTCCACTCAGGTCATCACGCACATTTTAACCCATTTTATCCGGAATACGATTCTAGTCATAGTTAATGTTTGTAAACTGGCTTAACAGTTAACACCCATGTGTCCACCAAAACGTGTGACTGGCAATAATTTGGTCCTGCATAAAGCCCTGTACATGGTTTTTCCATCTCCATGTACAGTGGGTATGCTCTTTAAGTTCCCCAGGCATAGACACCAGACAGAAGGGACCAATTGTCTCTCTGCCGAAAGACACAGGCAATGTGAGGTAAACAAGCTTGCCCAAGTGTTTAGGATGGTCACCTCTCTAAACACTTATCACTTCTCTCCAGTTACATCACATACATTACGTCAGTTAATCTAAACTAAGTGTCTTCAATTAATGACAGTGTATGATCTATTCTGAACAACTATAAAACATGTACATTAGAAGATTGATAGGATCCAGCATTTACACATGGGATAAAAAAATGTAATGTTCCTTTAAGCTGATAAAGCAATCCTTTTAATTTTATAACACAAATATACGGAACCCATACAACAGCACGCAAAAATAGTAGTTAACCACAAAGTAAGCCATCAACAAGTGTGAAAAAGCAGACAATATCCCACTAAAATACCTTGCAATCACTAGTTAACATACAAACAGGTCAATGATAACTTACCAGAGGCAGAAGTAAAACCCGTACAAAGAGTGAGTGTCCTCGCGTCCTCACACTACAGCTCTTGTCACTTACACAACCTCAATGAACACAGGGTGACAACTTTACTACAGGTGGGCCTCTCTCTGTAGAGTCATGATTGGGCAGGTTGCCAACCAAGTTCACTTGAATGAGTGCGTAATTATACATAACCACCCCCACAAAGCCAAGTGTTGATACAAGATCTAAGGAGCCATAATCGACCAGCTGTATCGATCGCATGCAGCATCGATTGCATGCGGCATCGATTCGCACAAGTACTGTAATTATACCAATCATTGAATTACGAACAATAATGGATTCGTTAGTGCAATGTTCACAAAGTTTTAGGCTCAAAGGCACTGAAATAAGACCATATTGATAATTGAAGACAGGGTTTCATGAATCACAAGAACATTGCGATTCTACGAACTATGCTGCATATTCATGCATCCGGTAGCTCATCTAACTATATCTGATCATGATTCATATTTCATGTATATCAATCACGTTATACATATGACAGCTACTTCAAACGGTTACTTGTCTGGCTATCATTACTCATGATCAGGAAACTCAGCACTATTCCAATTCAGCGACTCAATCACAATCCATCAGGATGTCTCCTTTCAGCATTTCTTCTAAACATATTGATGCCTTTATGATATTACACTGCCACCTTAACTGTTTTAACAAGTATGTGACAACATACACAATTTGAATATACAACTCTAGCAGCATGTTCAAACAGCCAACAAAACATCCAGTTTTAAAACAAAATGTACTGTTGTTAACCATAGTACCCTTTGATGTTCACCAAATTCACATTTTCCCATGTTCAACTCTTCAGACTTCCTGTTACAAACTACTAAGTTGGCTAACTGTAGGTAGAACTGTAGAAGAGCAGAAGTAATGTAAGTGCATCGCCTCCACGGCATGCAGGTCCACTTGTCTGTTTCTTTTTCATTTGGTTTCTTTGGCCAATGGCCACTGATCTCTGATGTGCCAGCTAGCAGTGCATTTCAGAGAACATAAAGAAATGTTGTTTAATCATTCACTTTTATGAGAGCACTGTCTAAGTCTGCATGCCGCAAACCTTTCAGGTGAGGCCAATTTTTTTCTGGTTATCTCCTGCGACCCCAAGCATATAATTAGATCATACATACCTTTTTATAGGTACAGAGCAAACTCTAATTAAAAAAGTATGTAAACACGTCTAAACGAAATACTGCCTGAAAGATTAGAGGTACTGACGGTCGGGAAACAATTGTTATCATCGCTACTAGTAATTCTGATAATTTGACTGATATATAGCTTAATTTAGATGCTGCTGAAACATTCCAATACCTTCTGCCATTTATCAAATCTAAAAATATTTTCTTCCATGGAGAAAACTTACAAAAAGGTCTCTTACAAGAACTGTTCCATGGGTCAATCAATGTTATAATATGATTTTTGTTTGCTTAAAATTGACAAGTGTTCGGTCTCAAAGGCCTGCGGGAAACTATCAGCAAGCCAAATGTTTGCGGAACGTTGATCTAAGTGGTCAGCCATTCACCAAAGGCTCCAACATGGTCTATTTACCAGGAAACTACCATTAAAATAAAGGTCTGCTGAATACATTTGCCAGGTAACTAGTTAGAGAAAAAACCTAAGTGTCAGGCTTTTATGAATATTAGATTAATTTAATTATGTTAATTATGTTCTGTTATGTTGTGATCATGTTTATTATGTTTATCAATACCAAAGCAATGAAGACACTGTCACATTGGCAGAAACACGGTGCTAAATTCTTTCACTATTTCTGAACTAGGCCCTATACTACAGAGTACATATCCTATCCTAGGTCCCACCATCTTTGGCATGTACTGGGTCGTAAATGGGGCCAATGTGAGAGACAAGCACCAGTCACGTATTCATTCAGCAGTAGACAGCGCACCAGTGCCCATCTGCCAGCAACAGCTGAGGTATGTCTGACCCACCACGCCTAATACTACCATGTTACTACTGGGCAGAGCCAGAACTTGTTGGTTCATTGACATTTCTAAAGTGTCTGGGCTACTCCTAGGCAATGTCTTGGAACTAGGCTTCTCAAAATTGTATTTGTAGTGTCAATAGACAGTTCTACACAATTATCAGTTTCACAGAATGTAGTTAAAATAATAATATTCAACTTCAAGCTGTATTGATTAGAATTGTGTTTTAAATATATATATGTCATGTACTATTTTGTGAACAAGGCATTGTTGGCAATATGGTAAAATAAATGTCTGAGTGTCACGTAAAATAATTATTATAAAATTTGTTAAGAATAAGAACTGCACTTTGGATACTTGCAGTCACTTGCAGGCACAAGCAGACAACTTGCAGGCACAAGCAGACACCACAAGCAGACACTTGCAGGTCACAAGCAGACACTTGCAGGCAAAATGCAGACACTTGCAGGCACAAGCAGACACTTGTAGTCACAAGCAGACACTTGCAGACACTTGCAGGCACAAGCAGACACACAGTGTACTGTAGGAGACACTGTAATGCCTTGCCATCTCTTCCTTGTTATCTCTAATGACACCTGTTCTAAGAAAGTGATGAGACAATGTCATAATCTTTATTACTGTTCTTATGTTTCACAATGACTCGAGGCACCATTCAGTTAGCGGCTCAATTAGCGTTCCTAGCCATCAAAAACAGACTAGACTGCAAGTTGGTTTCATCAGTGAACAAACATTACACAGATTATACGATGCCTGCATGACTCCGCATTCTTCTTTCTCACTATTTAGTCGTATATGTAGGTCTGTAAGCCTGGCTTTGGTACTGGAACTCTAGTCACTTTGTTTACCCACTATGTATTACAAAGTTACAAACTAAACCCCCACTTCTACACCCCTATCTAGTCATCTTCACCTTCATTTATATAGCTCCATCTATCATGGTCTACCCCCTTTCCCAGTCTTATCAAATTACCTGGTGTATGCCGTGTATCCCATCAAAATCATCCCATATACACAAATACGCTAACCATTGTATCTTTGCAAATCATTCCTTGTACAACATTCCATAGTCCACACACATTTAACAAAACTATAGACAATAAAATATGCTCATCAGTTTTATTGTGAATAATGGAGAAACTGCTATACACAGCCAGTAGTAAAAGTAAATTATCAATTTTACTTATAGTGCAATATAAAGTTCTTACAACTGCTGAAGGTATACTAAATATTGGTTTATCACATATTCATGGTTTAAAATTATGTAATGAGGAACACATATGAATTACATAGTAATGCCAACTCATTCAGGTCACAATCAGGAGCCAGTTAATTTCAATAGTGTTTTTTTTATGCTCAGCGACATGTCATTCCAGACAAATCATTGCCACTCTGTCACGGCCCATTGGATGACTTGCAAAAACACCATGGCCAAATGGATTGTCAATGGCAGATTGTAGTATGATGACTAATATTCACAGTCTGTGGTCACTAAGTCTAGAGGTCTGTTTGCCATGCCAAATACCTATGTACTGAAAACAGGTCTGTCCTAAATAACGGAACACAGATTTCGATATAAATTACATGTTTTTAGAATATTAAGTTTTTATTAACTAGTAATTATTATGACACAGTAAACACCCTACCCACTATAGTCCATACTTATAAAATGAAAAATGACCTGACTGCTGGCCAAATTTAATATTTGATGGGTTATACATAAGGCAATCGTTGTAAATTCTTACAAACACACTGTTTTTACTTTCAAACTATCACTTTCAGCCATTTGAATGTAGCCAGCATCAGCAAATTTCATTCATGGAAACGTTGAGTACCTGGGTAATCAATAGTGAATAATTCACAATACCTTCTGTTCAATGTGGGATAATGTTCTGTTCTATTGATTCCAACTATTTAATGTAAGTGGTACAAATTTAAATCAAGGGGTCATTGTTTTGGAGTTTCAGCCGATAACGGGTGAGTTTGTGAGCACGTCTGTGTGTACATGTGGGCATGTGTGTAATTAGTACTAATTAATTACTGTGCATGCTTCACTCAGAGTTAAAAAGCACTGATACAATGTGATAAGCATATAACAAAATGTTTTATTTTGCACTTTTCCAGTGTTGTGAATTACACTTGTAACCAATAATATTTATAAGTTGCTGGTGATTTCTGCCAGTCTAGACTGTTTATGCTGTTACTAGTTTTGGCTGTTGATCTACAGTCGTTCACAGTAGGTCAATTTGTCATATCTTATCGTGAACACTTTGTGAGAAAATCTTGGTAATCATGTTGGTTGTTTTGGACACCGAAATCAAGTTCTGTTCTCAGGTTACAGGAATATCTGTTACTGGTATAAAGTTTTTCTATAAATAATGGTGTGGCCTTAAAATGTGGAGCCAACATTTCTTTCTCTTGAACATAATCACATGAATAATAAAATTTATGTCATTCATTCAGCCTTTTTTCATCACTGTATCGGACATGTGTTGTTGCTTGCATAAATGTTGTTACATTTCCAGATTTACATATAATGAATTCATGTCAATTATGAGCATCATTAATTATTTAACTTAACATTTTCTTTGTTGAGACACGAACATTCTACTACTATTAAATAACGATGCATGGACATGCTCACCTACCCCTAATGCAAGGGAGCATTTTTTTTCTTAGGCGTCTTAACTGACATCCTCCAGTTAAATGACTGACAAAAAAATCAAAAAAAAGTTTCCAAACACATTAACTAGTGCAAGTTTTCGATTTACTGCAACTAATCAATGTTGACAAAACGTGTACGATCACAAAGTGCCGCGGATGCAACATTTTGTCGCCCATTTTTGCTAAATCACTGCTGTTCACTCCAAACTGTTTATTATAACATAACAGATATTGATGTATTATTTTTAGTATAACATTTCCACAATACAAGTTTTGACATCTAGCTTGCATACATGTCACACTTTCGGCACATTGTTTGCAAGCGCACTGCTTTCCGGTCGGTGCTAACAGACAGCAGACAAGTTCGGCCTAACAGCAGGCATCTAACATATCCACATGGAATAAAAAGTTTAAGAATTATTACTGGTCTTCGTACCCGGCAGATTCCACTGTTTGTGTTTGCTGGATAGTGTCACAGGATACATTTCTGAACAATTAAAAATAGATTTGTATATTTTAATACAAGACCACTTTTTGCAAGGGGGGTGCTCAATCTGTGTGCGCTGAGTACTATATTTACGTGCCTGAAGGATGCGTTGAAGCAATTTGGATGGGACAATGTCAATGTAACAACTATTGCGCCTATGTTATGGCGCTGCCTAGACTGAACCCTGAAAATATAATCATTATTGTCACAAACCTCCCCTTTTCATCTTTGTGAAATTGTCAATTTAATATTCCGGATTTGAAATTTGTAAATTTTTACCTTAGGGTTATTAAAACATTTTCAATCAATCAGAATTTGTTAAAGCTGATTTATGTAATAACGCCATGACACAATATCGGTGTTACAGTAATCACTAAGCTGCGCATGTGGAGTTGTCGTAAACTTTTTTGTGAATTTTATTTGTTACAGGAATTTTAAATATTTTGTTTTGAAACCTAATGTTTGTATATATTACTGTATATAAGATATATATGAGAAGTTTGGCAGCTCTATGAGGTCATTTTCACGGTTAGGTCAGAAAGTAAAAGATCGCCTACCGACTGACTAGTGAACACGTTCGACTGGCATGCACTTTCTTGAGTTGACACTATATTATGGGCATTCGTATATCATGCCCTTTTATGTCTGACACATTAGCTATTCCCTAAATTGAAAGCGAAAGAAAAGTACAGCGAATATCAGGGATATCCTATATCAGTCGATACACAAGAGGGGTGATGAGTCAAGCGAAGGCTAAGCCTCCTCTGTTACACTGAGTCTGTTAGTCTAATTTTATTCACGTCAGTCTTCAGTAGACTTCGACGTCACGATAGTTTACTTGTGCCATACAAGTCAACCAATTCACAGCACATTGTATTCATATTTTCTGTGAATTAACACCTAAACTAAAATGCGGTTTTCATCTTTAGTAACGTGAGAAAACAATACGAAATTATTTTGATGGCGGAATCAATTTCGCACCACACCGCCCCGGCGAGAAGCGGCATGGTTGACATCATGAAAGATAACGAAGCCTAGAGCGATTTAAGCTTACTTTTAGCAGTTATTTGACGTCATGTTGTAGGCTTAGTACAAATACAACCATCAAGCTACGTATAAAGCTATGACTAGAAATGAATTATTCATACCTTGTCTGCGTTTGAAAACACTGTCACTTCTTAGCCGCATGACTTCTCCACGTACGAGCAAACACATCGCCGTGCAACATTACTAATATGTGACGTCACCATTAGGTCAAGGACTCGAATTTTCCGGGACCTTTCGTTGTCTAAGCTGACGATCGCAACCTGCTGTGAAACGTTTCTGATAAAGATAAGACTTGCAACTATTTATGCAGGTGTGATAATGTGTAAATCTTTCGCTAGTGTGTAGATTATAGCAAACCACAGATAACAACTTGTCTTAAATAACTGAGCAGCCGATAGCTATGACCATGTCATGCCAGGGACCATGGTGCGTCGATCATTCAATCAAGAGATACATTCGACGTGATTCGCGGCGATTCGCAAAACACAATGTATAAAACGCGCGACGAGCTCGCATAATATAGCCCTACTTAGGCTATGATTAGGTATATATATATATATATATATATATATATATATATATATATATATATATATATATATATATATAAACCTAATTTTATGCCTACACAAGACATGGGCGATGGTCCTTATACATTTCGACACGCTCATGCTTTGAGGTTGTACGTGTCCGTCACCGTTAACATTTTCAACATATTTTTTTAATGATATATCAGGATCCGAACACATCATGTACCTAAATTCTGAACGTCGCCGCGGAAAATGCAGGACCCCCCCCCCCACCGTCTTAGGCTTGGCGTCTTTTGATGTCGTGTTGAACTGTTTTTATACACCCAATTGCAGGTTTATCCCCTCCTGGCGTTGCACCACTCCCTGGAAAGTGTAAGTGCCTCCACACAGGACATGGGAATGAAGATGCACAATATACACTGGGTGGTACTGTACTAAATACTATCTTAAAGGAAAAGGACTTAGGGTTAACTGTTAGTACTGACATGAAGGTATCAGAGCAGTGTGGAATTGCAGCAGCGAAGGGAAACCAAACTCTAGGATTAATTAGGCGAAATATAGTGTACAAAGAAAAAGAACTAATAATGCCGCTGTATAAAACAATAGTTAGGCCTCACTTAGAATATTGTATACAAACATGGAGGCCATATCGCAAGAAGGATATTGATATGCTAGAAAGAGTACAAAGGAGAGCAACCAAAATGATACCAAAACTCAGGAATATTAGTTATGAAATGCGTCTAAAAGAATGTGGTTTAACAACACTAGAAACCAGAAGATTGAGAGGAGATCAGATTGAGGTGTTTAAAATATTGAATGGGTATGAAAATATTGACAGAAATATTTTTTTCACAGTCAAGGAAGAGAGAAGGACTAGAGGACATGGAGTTACATCGGCAAAGAAGCAGTGTAGACTATATATTAGAACATTTTCATTTTCACAAAGAACAGTAAACGAATGGAACAGATTATCAGCTGATTGTGTAGGTGCTAGTAGTGTTAATATATTTAAAAATAAAATCGACATATACCTAAGACGGGCGGGGTATACTTAGATAGATAGGTTACACTTTCGATAAGCCAAATGGCTTCCTAGTCCACCTGCCATCTAGAGTTGAATCTCTAGGTGATAATCTCGTTAAATCTCACACACCGCGCGCGCACACACACACACACGCACGCACACACGCACGCACGCACGCACACACACACGGACACACACGGACATCGAGATAGACGCATATATATATATATATATAGTATAGTATATATGATATATATATATATATATATAGTCACATTATATAAACATATCCAACTTACATAATTATATCCTTTACATAAAGATTTTGCTAATATGTACATGTAATCCCGGAATGCCATTTGATTTTCACAAACGAATGTTTTGTCTGACGTTTATATAATGGACTCTCTAAACTTGTAAACTTCTGAAGCCTGTAGTATATATATATATATCTTATTCTGTAATGTGAGTACTAATATATATATATATATATATATATATATTATATATATGATATAATATATATATATATATATATATATATATATATATATATATATATATATATATATATATATACATACATATATCCCCTACATGGTCTAAGTCGCCGGTTTGTCCGGTTCACCCAACTCGCAGTCACCTGAGTATGAATTCAACGCCGTCGTAACAGCTGTGATTCTGATTCTACGCTGGTATATATATATATATATATATATATATATATATATATATATATATATATATATATATATATCACGTCACTATATATATATATATATATATATATATATCATCACGTCACTATATATATATATATATATATATATATATATATATATATATATATAATATATATATTACCGTCACTTTTTTTTTTTTTTTTTTATATATATATATATATATATATGTGACTGTGGTCAGACATCGGTAGACTAAAGGAATTCGAGATTGCATCAGCTCATTCAGCTGCAGACTAAGCCTACACGTTGGTGCATTTTACTACTCAGTCAATGGGACACGGAACGGTCCCTTCTAGGCGACTTCTGCAATTCCTAGAATACAAAATTAAATTTTCTGTGCTTGTCCATATCACATCGCTGGGGCATAATTGTAATATGATAAACTAGCCGATGTGTATATACTGTGCAATTAAGTACATGTATACAAGTGTTGCGGAGAATGTAGATACGTAAATCATTGGTATTTCGAAGAAAACTGACACGTTCATTGCCTCATATGAACCCACGTCATGTTAGCATCAGTTACCCAAACTCCGTCAGATGGCACCACCATTTGTCACTCAGACCCAAAATGGTGTGTGCGTGCGCGTGTGTACATGTGCACGGGCGCAAACGGTGTGCATACTATACTGGTGAGTGCACGGTTCAGTGAGTGGGTGAGTGAATGGCTGGCTGGCTGGCTGGCTGGCTGGCTGGCTGGCTGGCTGGCTGGCTGGCTGGCTGGCTGGCTGGCTGGCTGGCTGGCTGGCTGGCTGGCTGGCTGGCTGGCTGGCTGGCTGGCTGGCTGGCTGGCTGGCTGACTGAGTGCATGGGTGGATGAGTGAGTGAGTGAGTGATCGAGTAGGCAGATGGGTGCGTGCGTTTTGTGTATACAGATGTTTTGACGTACTCGCGGGTAGTAGTCTACATGGGATACCAGTCTCCCAGATAGCATACAAAACATGCAAAACAGGTTCTAGATACTGTTGCGCACTGCAATAAACAGGCACCACGTAGGCGCCCACAGACGTACGACCTGGAACATTACTGGTAGCACTTACAAGAAAGACGCCGAGAGCACGGCAAGAGTCAAGACTGGTAACGTGCCTACAACCAATTTAACAAGATTTAACAAGATTGCCACCTAGAGATTCAACTCTAGATGGCAGGTGGACTAGGAAGCCATTTGGCTTATCGAGAGTCCAACCTATCTATCTAAGTATACCCCGCCCTTCTTAGGTATATGTCGATTTTATTTTTAAATATATTAACACTACTAGCACCTACACAATCAGCTGATAATCTGTTCCATTCGTTTACTGTTCTTTGTGAAAACGAAAATTTTCTAATATCTAGTCTACACTGCTTCTTTGCTAATGTAACTCCATGTCCTCTAGTCCTTCTCTCTTCCTTGACTGTGAAAAAATATTTCTGTCAATATTTTCATATCCATTCAATATTTTAAACACCTCAATCTGATCTCCTCTCAATCTTCTGGTTTCTAGTGTTGTTAAGCCACATTCTTTTAGATGCATTTCATAACTAATATTCCTGAGTTTTGGTATCATTTTGGTTGCTCTCCTTTGTACTCTTTCTAGCATATCAATATCCTTCTTGCGATATGGCCTCCATGCTTGTATACAATATTCTAAGTGAGGCCTAACTATTGTTTTATACAGCAGTATTATTAGTTCTTTTTCTTTGTACACTATATTTCGCCTAATTAATCCAAGAATTTGGTTTCCCTTCGCTGCTGCAATTCCACACTGCTCTGATACCTTCATGTCAGCACTAATAGTTAACCCTAAGTCCTTTTCCTTTAAGGTAGTGTTTAGTACAGTATCACCCATTGTATATTGTGCATCTTCATTCCCATGTCCTGTGTGAAGGTACTTACACTTTCCAAAATTAAACAGCATTTGCCACTTCTCAGACCATTCTATCAACTTATTAAGATCATCTTGTAACTGCTGTCTATCTGCATCACTTTTAATTTTCCTGAACACTTTTGTGTCGTCCGCAAACTTCAACACATTGCTTGTTATGTCATAATCCAAATCATTGATATATATTAAGAATAAAATAGGTCCCAGTACTGATCCCTGCGGTACTCCACTCAAAACCGCTTTCCAGTTTGAAACCTCCCCATCAACTACTACTCTTTGTCTTCTACCAATAAGCCATTTTTCTATCCAGTTGATCATTCCATTTCTTATGCCATGGGCCTTTAGTTTAAGTAGTAGTCTTTGGTGTGGCACTTTGTCAAAGGCTTTTTAAAAATCCAAATTGATTATATCTACTGGTGATCCCTCATCTACCCACTTTGTGACATCTTCCAAAAAACATAACATATTTGTTAAGCATGACCTCGCTTATAAAAACCCATGTTGAGATGGGTTTATCAATTTATTTTTAACAAGAAAATCAACCAGGTGATCTTTAATTAGTCTTTCTAATAGTTTGCAAATCACCGATGTTAAACACACTGGTCTATAGTTCTCTGACTTGTTTCTCGAACCTTTTTTAAATAATGGTATAATGTTTGCTTCTTTCCATTCTAACGGAACTATTCCCTCCTCTAATGACAAATTGAACACTGTTGCAAGCGGTATGCTGATTTGTTCTACAATTTCCAATAGTAATTTGGGAGGAATCCCATCCACTCCAGGCGATTTATTATCCTTCATATTATCATATTATTTCATATTTTCATAGCTACCATTGTTGGGGTTACAATTAGTTGTCCTAAATAGTCAAACTCTCTCCCTTCGAACTTAGTCTCAAGTACTGGTAATATACTAATATCTTCCCTGGTAAACACCGAACTAAAGTACTCATTTAGGTTTTCTGCCATTAAGAATCCCTCTGTTATTATGTTTCCATCACTACCTTCTAGAGGACCGACCTTATCCTGAACTTTCTGTTTACTTCGAACATACGCATAAAAACTCTTGCTGTCATGTTTTATATTAAAAGCAATTTTTTGTTCGTAGCTTCTCTTTGAATTTCTAATTTCAGCTGTAGCTTGATTAAGTGCTTCTTTATAAATGCTATAGTCTTCTTCACTTCCGGTATGTCTATATGTCTTCCACATCATTTGCTTGTACTTGATTTTTCTAATGGCTTCCTTCGATAAGTGTTTCTTCTTTGACTGTTTCCCCTGTTTTTTTCAAGGGGACAAATTTGTCAACGACGCAGTCAAGTTCACTCTTTAAAATATTCCATCATTCTGTTGCTGTCTTATTCTTCAGTGTGTTATTCCAGTTAACCGGTTCAAAGAAGAGAGGGCACACAAAAGCTGAGAACATGTCAAAAACATCGAAGGAAGACATTAAGATACAAACTTAATAAAACTTGAACATTAAATTATTACTCCCTCCCTCCCTGCCTCCCTTCCTGCCTCCCTCCCTGCCTCCCTTCCTGCCTCCCTCCCTGCCTCCCTGCCTCCCTGCCTCCCTTTCTCTCCCTATCCCTCTCCCTCTCCCTCTCCCTCTCCCTCTCCCTCTCCCTCTCCCTCTCCCTCTCCCCTCTCCCTCTCTCCCTCTCCCTCTCCCTCTCCCTCTCCCTCCCCCTCCCCCTCCCCCTCCCCCTCCCCCTCCCCCTCTCTGTCTCTCGCTCTCTGTCTCTGTCTCTGTCTCTCGCTCTCTGCCTCTGTCTCTCGCTCTCTGTCTGTCGGTCTCTGTCTCTCGCTCTCTGTCTCTCGCTCTCTGTCTCACGCTCTCTGACTCTCGTTTTCTGTCTCTCGCTCTCTGTCTCTCGCTCTCTATCTCTCGCTCTCTGTCTATCTGTCTCTCGCTCTCTGTCTCTCGCTCTCTGTCTCTCGCTCTCTGTCTCTCGCTCTCTGTTCTCTCTGTCGGTCTCCGTCTCTCGCTCTCTGTCTCTCGCTCTCTGTCTCTCGCTCTCTGTCTCTCACTCTCTCTCACTCTCTGACTCTCGCTCTCTCTCGCTCTCTCTCTCGCTCCCTCGCATCTCTCTCTCTCTCTCGCTCTCTCGCTCTCTCTCCTTCCTTCCCTCCCCCTCCCTCTCTCCCTCACCCGTCCCTCTCTTCCTACCTCTATCCCTTCCTATACCTCCCTTCCTACCTCCCTGCCTTCTTCCCTCCCTCCTTCCCTCCCTCTTCCTCCGATCCTCCCTCCTCTGTCTCTGCGTCACACTATATCTATCCCATTTTCCTTATTTTTCCCACTCTTCTCTGCTCGTCTACACCCCTCTTCCTCCACGTTTTCGCCCGCCACTCGTCTTTTTACCCATTCTCTCATTCTCATTAAGTCGCACATGAATTCGGTCATGGCTATTTGCACATATGCACACGAACGTCGAAGCTATTTATGCCATACAAAGCAATTGTGTAATACCTGCCATGCTTCATTGACATTATCACAGTTTAACACAGACAATGCAATCCGTCAATTGGCGTAGGACATTCTTGGCACAGCTTGCGGCCTCCTAATGGTTTTGCTGCTACGGCAGAACGCAGGGGTTGACAACATGTAACTTCACCATATCGGTGACTTGCACAGTTGCACGTGACATTTATTTCTATTAACAAATGATTGAAGGGTGCAGCGACCAATAGCATGGAATCGTTGGGGTCAAAATATAGTTCTCCACGTTAACAGTGCAAGGCCAACTTCATATGTTTCTTAGTTTGTTCGATTGGGGTCGAGTCCCGCAGACGATGCACGTTTGACGCTCAATGTAGTGTGACAGTTGATCTCAACTAAGCTGTACACATGGTGCAGTTTAAGATGTCAGCAGACACTAGGATATCAATAGATGCCGAAACACAACGACGACGGGCACAGATTCGACGATGCAATTACTCGAAGGTATGAACGTTTATGGTGGGAAGACAACTAATGCTCGTACGTTCCATTATTGTTATATAATCATATTCGTGATTCAATGCATGTTTCTGTTGTAATCCCCTCTACCATAGTTTTACCTTTAACAGCATCACACAATTACAATGTGTTCAGAATTGCTTAGCAAGGATTGCGACTAGGTCTCCATGTTTTATTCGTTATATGCGGCTTCTAAAGTCATTGCATTGTCTCCCTGTCCGATATCGTATTATCTTTAAGATCTTTAAATTCATTGCTTACTCCGATGAGAAAGGTTGCCTAGCTTCGATCATTTCTAGTTTTTGTCCCTAAAGTCAATACCATTGTTGGGACAAGTGCTTTTGCCTGTTTAAGCTAACACGTATGTGGAAAACAAAATTATGATCACTATGCTGATTGGTGTCGATAATATCTTAAATAAAATAACTAAAGTTGTCTTAGTCTACATATGTTAATTATATGTTTATTATTTTATGTTATGTATTCTTGTTTACCAATTTGAGTTATATGGAATTATACGAATTATGTATCAACATTTAAAAGTAATTCCTTGTTACATTTTATGGACAAAATGGCAACGATGTGTGCGCCATCTTGGTTTCACGTCGCCTGTTATAAAACATACATATCCATAAATCTGAATGGATGAATAATTATAGATACATATGTTAACGTGTTTAGTGTATCATATGATATAATATAACATATAAACGACGTTTTGCCTGTTTAAGCCAACACGCATGTGGAAAACAAAATTACGATCACTGCTGATTGGTGTCGATAATATCTTTAATAAAATAACTAAAGTTGTCTTAGTCTACATATGTTAATTATATGTTTATTATTTTATGTTATGTATTCTTGTTTACAAATTTGAGTTATATGGAATTATACGAATTATGTATCAACATTTTAAAGTAATTCCTTGTTACATTTTATGAAGGACAAAATGGCGACGATGTGTGCGCCATCTTGGTTTCACGTCGCCTATTGTAAAACATACCTATCCATAACTGTGCATGGATGAATAATTATAGTTTAACATGTTAGCATGTTTAATGTATCATATGATATAATATAACATATAAACGATGTTTTAACGCCATTCTACAATACAAATAACTTCACTGGAAATAGTTATATCAGTTTAAGTTAAGACAAGTTGACACCACAATCTCGCCAGTCAAACACTATATGGTATATAAGGAAAGGAAATTGCTACTATAATTGTAACTGATGTGTATTCGATGCCTCGTGGCAAAGGGTGTATCACGTGATGCTCGCAATATGGAGGGTCACATCCGGCAATGGAACGCCGGGCTTAGGGGCAGATACTACCCTCCCTTTCTCGTAGCACATTGGTCAGTTGTGAGTGTTGAAGGTCGTGACATTTCTCGCCAGGGGAACGTTGTAAGGAGCAACCAAAGCGGAGTCCCGAGCCCAAGTAGATACATTAGATACTGTACTATGTACTGGTGTACTATAGGCAGAATGTTCCCAGTGTCTCCCACTTCCGGATACCCTCTTTTTATATTATATAAATATTATAAATTACATGATTTTATCTTTAAAAAATTCTGTTTTCACGATAAACTTTAATTAATTCGTTCTACGTTTTGTTTGTGGAAAATATATTATTGAAAGATATAAAAATGCTTGAACCTGTAATAAATAGTAGTTACTGCTTAACTATATCTTGGAGGACTTTCATGTACGCTTTAAAATACATCTATGTATTGATGGATTTTTATTTTGCTTTTGTTCATTATATTTTAATAACTATTAGAAGGCCACATGGCACAGAGACACTGAACAAGAAAAAAGGATATGACCAGGCCAGACCAGGAGAATATGGCCACAAACAGAAACCTTGAACAGGAGAAATGAGCAAAGTAAATAAGAATTGTTACTTGACTGCAGTGCCACCAACAGTGTCCCTCTTGCGAAGACACTAATTTGAACAAGTCTACGTCAGTCCTATTATAAAGTTACATTGCATTAGTCAATAAAGCAATGTCATAACTATTTTACACACACACATACCCCACATAAAACCTAATATGTATTAAATGACACATACCCTATTCATATTTAGGATATCATTAGACATACAGAGGATAATCAACTAGAGAAAATGCTGTATATTGTTAGGCAATGCAAAATGTACTGTTGTAATAACCACCATTAAAAACTCGTGCTTGTGGGAAACAACTGTACTGGTTTTGTAATTTGTCACTTTTTCAGGTAGAAACAATCGTTCAAATAGGGTGTTTGACAGCCATGGTGACGGATGTTTCCACAAAAGAAGAGTTCAAAACTAAATTAGCAGTGTTATCCAGAAAAGTGCATTTGTGCATACTTGTTTTTAGATTTTTTATAATTATGTATTCCTGTCAGATGATATAAATTAAAATACAATTGTGACTGATTGCATTTAGAATACTGTGTCGTAATGCAAATGCATTGTCAGTTGTTTGTCTAACCATTTTGTTCACTTGGATAGTTTAGCGTTATATCGATTCAGTGTTGTGTGTGGCAGGTTCACACTCTGCTGGTGTTCCTTATGCAAACATTACATGTTGTGTGCACACGCATTGATTCTATTGAATAGTTTTTAGATAATAATTATAACCATGGTTTATTATATACCAGTACACCATGTGATTGTTCAACTCTTGCAGTTATAGTGTGTGTGTGTGTGTGTGTGTGCGTGCGTGCGTGCGTGCGTGTCGTGCGTGCGTGTGTGTGTGTCTGAGTGTGTGTGTGTGTGTGTGTGTGTGTGTGTGTGTGTGTGTGTGTGTGTGTGTGTGTGTGTGTGTATATATATGTGTGTGTGTGTGTGTGTGTGTGTGTGTGTGTGTGTGTGTGTGTGTGTGTGTGTGTGTGTGTGTGTGAATACATAACTTCAAAAAGTATGTGGAACATGCATGCACACAGTGTTTATGATAACATACATTGTCATTCAGCCATTCCCATGGCAGAAGTGTGCGCAAATCTTTCTACGTCATGGTGATTCCACCAGCTGTCACCTTAGACGGAAGAGACAGTGGGGTATGAGAAGACAGTGGGGTATGAGAAGACAGTGGGGTAGGAGAAGACAGAGGAGTAGGAGAAGACAGTGGGGTATGAGAAGACAGTGGGATAGGAAAATACAGTAGGGTAGGAGAGGACAGTGGGGTATGAGAAGACAGTGGGGTAGGAGAGAACAGTGGAGTATGAGAAGACAGTGGGGTAGGAGAGGACAGTGGGGTAGGAGAAGACAGTGGGGTTGGAGAAGACAGTGGGGTTGGAGAAGACAGTGGGGTAGGAGAGGACAGTGGGGTAGGAGAAGACAGTGGGGTAGGAGAAGACAGTGGGGTAGGAGAAGACAGTGGGGTAGGAGAAGACAGTGGGGTAGGAGAAGACAGTGGGGTAGGAGGAGACAGTGGGGTAGGAGAAGACAGTGGGGTAGGAGAAGACAGTGGGGTAGGAGAGGACAATGGGGTAGGAGAGAAGACAGTGGGGTAGGAGAGGACAGTGGGTTAGGAGAAGACAGTGGGGTAGGAGAAGACAGTGGGGTAGGAGAAGACAGTGGGGTAGGAGAAGACAGTGGGGTAGGAGAAGACAGTGGGGTAGGAGAAGACAGTGGGGTAGGAGAAGACAGTGGGGTATGAGACGACAGTGGGGTAGAAGAAGACAGTCGAGTAGGAGAGGACAGTGGGGTAGGAGAGGACAGTGGAGTAGGAGAAGACAGTGGGGTAGGAGAGGACTGTGTGGTACGAGAGGACAGTGGAGTAGGAGAAGACAGTGGGGTAGGAGAAGTCAGTGGGGTAGGAGAGGACAGTGGGGTAGGAGGAGACAGTAGGGTAGGAGGACAGTGGGGTATGAGAAGACAGTGGGGTATGAGAAGACAGTGGGGTAGGAGAGGACAGTGGGGTAGGAGAGGACAATGGGTTAGGAGAAGACAGGGGGGTAGGAGAGGACAGTGGGGTAGGAGAGGATAGTGGGGTAGGAGAAGACAGTGGGGTATGAGAAGACAGTGGGGTATGAGAAGACAGTGGGGTAGGAGAGGACAGTGGGGTAGGAGAGGACAATGGGTTAGGAGAAGACAGTGGGCTAGGAGAGGATAGTGGGGTAGGAGAAGACAGTGGGGTAGTGGGGTATGAGAAGACAGTGGGGTAGGAGAAGACAGTGGGGTAGGAGAAGACAGTGGGGTATGAGAAGACAGTGGGGTATGAGAAGACAGTGGGGTAGGAGAAGACAGTGGGGTAGGAGAAGACAGTGGGGTAGGAGAAGACCGTGGCGTAGGAGAAGACAGTGGGTTAGGAGAAGACAGTGGGGTAGGAGAGGACAGTGGGGTATGAGACGACAGTGGGCTAGAAGAAGACTGTCGAGTAGGAGAGGACAGTGGGGTAGGAGAGGACAGTGGAGTAGGAGAAGACAGTGGGGTAGGAGAGGACTATGGAGTACGAGAGGACAGTGGAGTAGGAGAAGACAGTGGGGTAGGAGAAGACAGTGGGATAGGAGAGGACAGTGGGGTATGAGAAGACAGTGGGGTAGGAGAGGACAGTGGGGTATGAGAAGACAGTGGGTTAGGAGAAGACAGTGGGGTAGGAGAGGACAGTGGGGTAGGAGAGGATAGTGGGGTAGGAGAAGACAGTGGGGTAGTGGGGTAGGAGAAGACAGTGGGGTAGGAGAAGACAGTGGGGTAGGAGAGGACAGTGGAGTAGGAGAGGACAAGGGGTAGGAGAAGACAGTGGGGTAGGAGAAGACAGTGGGGTACGAGCAGACAGTGGAGTAGGAGAAGACAGTGGGGTAGGAAGGTGAGGTGTGTGGTAGGATTTCAGCTGGTCATAGGCCACCTTTGTCATTAATATCATGCCAGCTGTTTTTGCCAGTGTCACCTGGTAGTTTGGCCCGATATTTCTGATCCTGATGATAAGGAACATATTATCAGGAATATTATTATTATCTCACAGTAATCCAATCCACAATATCATCACCATCTTGCGATGACTAAGTTTACCTCCAATGATCAATGTTTGTCATTGCATTTATCAGAAAACTCCTAGTAAGTAATATGTGATGCTTGAAGAAATCCAATTAAAATGTGAATAAGTATGTTGTTAGTTAGCCAATTTATGATTCAGCAGCAATGTTGTCTCATGCATCTTGTTTCTAATTAGTGCTGTCTTGTCCCAATCTATAATGTTCACACATCTAGTTCAGTTCTTATTAAAAAAAGTAAGTAAGACACGTGAAACATTTGTCAAATTTATTGAGGATAAGTTTAAATTGAGGCAAATAATTAATTTTTTTACCTGAATGGGCCATTCCATTGTGGCTCCAGTTTGCCACCTTTCCTTCCGATGTTCCTCATGTTTCGTTTCAGGACGATGTCCCCAATCTTAAAGTGAAATGATGTCACTCCCTTTGTCTGTCTGTTCATGTACTGCTTAGATTAGCGCTGTTGGGCAGTTGTGACATTTGTGTAAACGTGGAAAGTCATGGTGCTTAGAACATAGTTGGATGGAAGGCTTAAATATATAAAATTGTCAGTTAGAAGTAATAATTTATACACAATAAAGAATATAATATTGTAAGGGACACAATTCTAGGAGTTGTAACTTGATAACAATGTTATCTCTATCTGACCAGTGGTTGTGCTATGTTCATAGTCAGCTTATGTTATCTGTATGGGAAAGTAAGAGACTTTGAATTCAGTTGGTGATATGGATCCACCAATGAAAAGCAACATAAATTGGTTCATCACAATGGACAGAGTTACATTATTTTACTGTTTACATTATCTTGTAAAAACCTGTAACACGTACACATTTTCACTACTTTTACACACCTGTTCATGAACGCTTATCACCTGTTTCCCTACTTGCTCAACGTAGTTGACCACATCCTCTTCCACGAATGTTGGAATGTGAATGTCTTCTTCCCTGTCAGCATCATCCATCTCTACAATATATCTGAATTGTACCTACTGGGCTATATTTCTGTCAAGTACTATTTCATGAGTCGCAATGTATATCATTAACACATAAAACAATCACTTGTACAAAACATTTAGTTATGTAAATATTTAACAACTAATGAAGAATGGGGTGTAGTTGGTCGACCCCTGTCTCTATGCGCGCATCCTAAATGTGACCTCTTCCCGGTAGTCGTCCTAGTCATCCTGATGTTCACCCGTCAACTTGCTCAGTCGGGTTTTGAGTGTCTGATTGGTTCTAAAATCAATCCAGATGGTTAATGGTTGATAATTCTATAAGAGTAATTCTGGGTCAGTCTGAAAAGGAATATCAGTTGTGAAAAACAATTAGACATTTTTTACATGCTTAGACAAACGTATCTGCTATTTATATTATTACAAGTTTGGTTTGTTATATGACAATAACAATATTTTGAAGAAAAAAACATTGTTTTATTCATAATGTGACTGTAATGCTAATAATTAATAAAAAAAAAACGAATATGAGACATTCTGCTGAAGATATGTGTTGAGCTTGCTTTAAAATTAACACCTTTTCCAGAAATAAAATCAAGGCCTATTTTATGACGAAGTAATAGATATGAGAAAGAATGGGTAAGGGGGCAGCAACCTGCTGGAATTTTAAAACAATTCAAAATATGTCCCCAATCTTCCCACATCATGATCTATCGTGAGATAGTGAAGTGGAGTGGTGCTGATGCTTGAGATCCAGTGCTTTCCAGCCCTTCCAAATTGTTTCAGTTCCGGCATGAAATTACTGTTTTTATTGTGTAAACCAAGTCAATACATTGAACAGCATAGGGCATCTGCCATATAGCTATCCTTTTTCTATTTTCTTTTGGATTATAACCAATTATTATGAAATTTATTTTGTGTACTGCTACACACATAAGTTATTTAAATTAAGTATACATGTCTTCTTATTAACATTGCTAGGCTGCTTTATCATTTGCTGAATTGATGCTTAATAATCAAGGAATGCAATACCTGCAAATGAAGCTGTTCAAGCTTCACAATACCTCCTCACCCGTCTTCCGCTTCAGGGAGTATAGTTCAACGTATTTTGTGAAATAGTGTCATGACATATTTGTAGCCATTCTTGGTCTCAGGTAGTGGGCCTAAAAAGTAGCTTAAATAGAAGTTTGTATAATAACATTAGGTAGATTCCATTAAAAGGGGCTTCAAAGTTAAATCAGTATTCTTGATAGGACATTTGTTGTCCCTCTCTTCTAAGGCCATCAAATCTAAACTGGCGAACCTTCAATGAAACAAGGAAATCAAGGAAAATAAATAAAATTAATAGCAGTAGAAGTTGTGATATTCTATTCACAACAATATGCCATAAAACAGGCGCACAAGAATGACATTTTACATGCACAATCATCTAATTGCCATAGATAATATAATTTGCAACACAAGCACAAATGCTAACTTGGGACAACAAGTGTGCATGTTATGACTATTTAATTTGTCATAAACATTCAAGAGTGGAAATGTTTACAGCATAAATATCAATATTAGCTCCTGTGTACAATGGCAATAGTCAACATTACATTGAGTAAGGATTACATCTGTACTTTTCACATTACATGGCCTACCTACGAGATCCATGCCAACCATATGCATGGGTGCCACAATCTTGACAGGTGTCAGCATTGGCGCTACTGTTTTGATTTTTTCGTATCGCTGCGAAATCTGCAATATGTAAAATAAGATCATGTAACATAAAATATGGGATCTACAATGACAAGAATTGTTACATTGGTATGAATTTTAATACAGCATATATACTTGGATAGTGTATTGTAATGGTACATACTACATAAAGCAACATTTGACTTTGAAATATACAGTATATTCTTGCAAATAAGTGTAATGTTCACATTCACAAATGAAACATTATACATGAATAATTCATTCACTTACGTATGTTTTTACGTCACCCTTGACCCCTTTCCAGTACTATCGGTGGGTTATTTTGTCTACAATGGCATTGACGCCACTGTGGCCAGCATGGGCGACAGAGTGGACCTGCCACAAGATCTTTTCTTTCTCTTTTTCATCGGTGATGATTTTTTGGCGGATGTTTGTGTGTGGCTGAACGTACACTAACACTCAGTTTCTGCAATTATTTCATATATTCATAGTTACATTGATGTTCCTAATGAACGTCATTAAGACCCTCTTGTTCTTGGGTTGCAATAGTGGTGGTAGTTTGAGCAAATTAATTACATATAGTCTGTAGGGGAAGGGCGGGTAAAGTGAACCTGTCAGCCAAAGTGGGCCCCATCTGTCACAACATTCCTGGTATGCAATGCAGTCAAACCAACAATAGTAGTATTTACAAACCCTCCATGGGACACAATTCAATGTTGTATTTGTTTCTTTGGCACAAATGCAAAATGTTGAGTATCACATTTGTGTTTTAGGTACTTTTCTTAAATAATTGATATGCCTTACAAACACCACCTTTTCATAAATTGTCAGGGTACATAACTGAAAATGTGGTCCAGGGAGCAATAGGCCATAGTTAGTTAAATGAACAATTTCAGTTTGAAGTGAATAAACACAATAATCCCAAAATGGCGTCCGACTGATAATCTATAGCAGAGGCCAAAGTGGGCCCCATGGGGCTACAGTGCGCCAAGCTACAGAGGGATGACCTGGAACATTGCTGGCCGTCATTACAAGAAACACGTCGAGGCCACAGCAAGACTGGTAATGTGACTACAACCACTCGTTTCAAAGAAAAGAGGGCACACAAAAGCTGAGAACATGTAAAAAACATAGAAGGAAGACTACTACGCTATGCCTTATCTGGGATATTCAGATATTTGTATTATAACAGCAAAACATGCAAAAGCTGGATGTATTGTGGGGAGTG